>VZTZ01029588.1:32275-89681 GCA_013400955.1 Drymodes brunneopygia | reverse complement strand
ATATATATAAACTTCCTTATATGAATCTTAAAATTTTAAGATGACCAGTAAAAGTTATTCCTTCTCATAACTCTATTGAAGACCAAGAAGGCAGATCAACAGAGCAATTCAACCTAAGCACCATTTGGCACTATTTAGAAGTGGATATGAGAAGAGGCTTCCTACTCAGTCGGACACAGCCTGAGTCACTTAAGGAGGAAACAGGGAGCTAATGCTTTTTCTGAATTGGAGCTTTGCCATAGCCCTCTGTTGAACTGGAGGATGTGTTAAGTGAGGTTTTCCACAAATACTGCAAGCAGGTAAAATGGGAGCAGTTTTAGCACAGTTGTTTGCTAAGGATAGGAAGTAGGTTGTTAAAGAAAGTGAATGGATGTCAGCCTTTGATGATGCTGTTCTTCAAATGAGAACTCAAATGGAATAAATTTCCTCTTTCAGAGAAACTGAAGGGAAGCCTTTTGCTGCGGAGAAATGAGCAGTAGCAAGTGAGAAGTTCGTAGACAGGGCCACACTCCTCCAATGTAATAAGACTGTCTGAAGCTTTACAGAGAATTCATGAGTGGTCAAGCTGGAAAAAAACCTCTCCACCACAACAAAAAGTAAGCAAACAAATAAACAAAAAGAAATCTAGAAAAGAAATCAATATCTATTAAAAAATAAAATGAATAGCAGCAGAAACAACAGTGGAGAAAATTCAATTAAAATAAGAGAAGAAATGAGCCAATGACCTTTTCTATGAACTCCAGGATTCGAGTTTTCTATAAACACCATCTTACTCATGCAAATATGTTATGCCAAAAGCATTTGAGACAAAGAATAAATAAATAAATACCATATGGGGATCCAGTTGGTCACTGTGCCAGAACTAACCTTTGAAACAGGCTATGGTTCTAAACATGGGAAATGGAGAAGGGGGGGCAGGGAGGGTGAGGGGGATGGGAAGAGAGAAAAAGAATAACAGACCTTTTGTTTGCTTTGCAGAAGAGAGAAGGCTCATTGTTCCAGACAGTTTTTGGGAGAGTTTGCTGTTCCAGGACACTTTTCTACTACAACGTGGTGGCATTGCTAGGTTCCTGCTCTTTGTCATATTCCATTGCAGTCTGGGACCTGACAGCAGCAAAGGATTTCTTGAAATGGATTCAACTGGTAAGCATTTCATCCACCCACTCACATGCAAAAAGTCCCAAAGTGTCATCAGTCATAGATAATTTTCTGAAAAACATGAACTCCTTGATTCTCTCAGGAACCATGACAAAAACCCACTGCTTTAGCAATGATTTAGTCAATGGAACTCTGTTTCTTTCATGAAAATTTTTCATTTTTATTGCCCACAGTCTGAAAACACAAAAACATTCCAATACTTTCTTATCTAAAGTAGAGTGGGAGTCAAGTCTTTCTCACAGTTTTGCATACAGGTGTCACATTTAGGCATCCCTCTTCTTTTGTCAGAACAGGCTAACTAAATGTAACCCACCTCTTCTTTTTAGGATCTGCTGTTAGAACCTTCATATATGACAGAAAGGTGGATGTGCCTTTCCTCTTCTCACAACAGGATTTTGACTGATCTTCTCAATGCCGTGGTTGCAGCTCTTGAATTAGACCATTGCAATCATAAGTGCTTCTGGTGGCATTGATAGTTATGCTTCAATATTAGTGGGCTTTATGAGAGAGTGGCAGTCTGTGCAAGGATACCCAGTTGCTGATTGCATCATGGATATAATGGGAAACCTAACTCCACACATAAAGTGATAAATAGCTGGGAAACTCTTGCCATGTGCTCAGGGATGGGAGAAACTGAAATACNTATATATATAGATATATATATAAGTAGGGAAAATTTATTCTGTATTGTTCTGCTGAGTATGAATCTGTGAGAGAGAAAACTCTCCTGTTGTGATGAATATATGTGTGTAGGCTAGCATCAGCTGTGCAAAGACATAAGAGGTGTGTGGAGAAGAGCAAGTGGGACTGAGAGAGAGAACTGAGGAAGGAGCATCTGGGGACCTTCAAACAACCCAATGATTTCAAGGGATATAACTTCACAGCATGTATTAAAATTAAATCAAGCGAACGAGTTGACTGTTGAAGAGGGAAGCTTTAATGCTCATAAAATACAATGAACTCATTTAAATTGTCGGGGGATATGTAAGCGGACTGACTTCAAACCAAACGACCATTTGTCTCCTTGTTTGGCAATTATTAAGTTTTAGTATTATTAATGTTTGCTAAATCTTAGGGTGGGCAAGGCCAACATCTGCCTATATAGCTGTGTTCGTTGAAGTTGGTTCAGGAAGAGAAAGTTATTGGGATCTATTGTTATATTCTAATTGTCTGCTAAATTCTTAGTAACAAAAGTGTGTTTAGGCATAAAATTAAACAACTCTCAATTAAGGGAGAGATCCAAGGGAGCAGCTAGATTCTTGAAGTTCTCACTCATTTTCCCACAGACCAAATTTTATACTTTCTCAATTCAGAGGATGCTTTTCTACAGTGAATTGAAGTTAATCTAACACACACTGAAAAACAGGTCGCATTACATCAAATTTGGGTCAGGTGTTTGCTAAAGCTATGTATGCTCAGCTTTGCAGAAAAGGAATCCCTGGTTATCCTGAGGGATAACAAGCTGAACATGAAACAACAATATGCCTTTACTGCAAAGAAAGCTGATGATATTCTGGGCTGTGCTAGGTGCCCTGCTGCCAGGAGGTCGAGGGAGGTCATCCTTTCCCTCTCCTCAGCACCGGTGAGGCCACACCTGGAGCACTGTGGCCTCTTCTGGACTCTCTAGTACAAGAGAGTCATGGACATACTGGAAAGAGTCCAGCAAAGGGCCACAAAGGTGATGAAGGGAACGGAGCATCTCTCCTGTAAGGTGAGGCTGAAAGAGCTGGCACTGTTCAGCCTGAAGAAGAGTGGGCTCAGAGGGATCTTATCCTTAAAAAGAAGATGCAGACAGGCTGTTTTCAGTGCTATCCAGAGGCAGGACCAGAGGCAGTAGGTGTGACCTGAAACACAGGAGGTTCTGTCTGAACATCAGGAAACAGTATTTCACTGTGAGTGTGACTGATCCCTGATACAGGCTGCCAGGAGAAGTTATGGAGTCTTCATCCTTGAGATATTCAAAAGCTGTCTGGGTATGGTGCTGGGTAACCAGCTCTGGGTGGCTGCAGGGGAGACTGTGCCAGTTGACCTTTAGACACCACTTCCAAACCCATTCAGTCTGTAGATCTGATAAGTGTGAGAGATTCCTAGAAGGCTATTTATTTCTTGCACAATAGAAAATCTAGTTAAACTCCCTCCAAATCATTTAGTATCTTCATAAGAAGGATCAGTTTCACTGGGACTGATACTCTATCCTTTTGATGGCCTTCTGAACACAAGGTATTTATTTTGCATTCTACAATATGATTTTATTCTTAGACAGTTTATAAAGGGTAAAAAAATGCTTACTAGAGGTGAAAAAGAAGTATCAGACTTGCAGTAACAAGTGATATCAAAGCTTATAAGCATGTCAAGATGAGGTGTAATGCACAGTTTTTAATAGTGGTTAGCAACCTATTGACTGACTGGATTTTAAAACTATTGATTATTTATTACAACTTCTATGAATATTTATTTTTACTAATCATTTAATAACTTTCCATTTTCTGTTTTTAAACTGAAACTTGATATAAAACCATACCTCCAATGAAAATAAAGAAACCAAGGTAAATGCAGAATATTGGAGTCTGGCTAATGTATGAAAATATTGAGTTTTAATTATTCTTTATTTGTGTCTCAATCTTGCTTTACCAAGATATGTAGGCCTGAATAATTTTGACTCACGCAAATATTTATTAGGTATGCAATCACATTTCAGTCTTTGAATTTACAAAATTTAAATTGTCCCCAGAAATTTTTCAAGAACCCAGTTTTAGAAGGGAATTAAGGAATTCTCCCCAGGAACAAAAACTTGGTTAAAAATCTAGAGTGTGATCCTTTTCTTTAAATGCCAAGACAGATATTTTTCGAAGTTAGGCAAAAAAACCAAGCTTTGCTATTTAATCAAGTATGTTTGATTACTGTTCCAAGAGGAGCTGTTTATAAGCACTCCAAGAGCACAAACTGATGCTGGGCCTGATTTAATGGGAAGTTGCTGTACAGTCCTTTTGTTAACTTTATAAAAACATTTGTTAAGAAGGACATCTAGTGGGTCATCTGGTTCAGCAGCCACAGTGTAGTTGTTTGTGTTGAATTCCTAGTGGGTTGAAGGGTAGAAGGGTTGAAGGACAAAAGGCACAGAGGTGAGGCTGAACTGCTCGCCCAGCATACCTCTTTCCCTCTCCAGTGCTACTGTTGTGGGCACAAAGGTTTGCCTGCAAACATGCTCTCCATCCTGAAGCTCTTCTCTGTTGACAGTGTTTTGGGTGACATTGATTCAGTCTCAGAAGTAGAGATATTGACTCAGTCATAGTTTGCTTTCCATTTGATGCTATTCAGGTAGCAATAGTACAAAGTGAAAATTCTTTAACTCACTCTCCTTCCCAACTAAAATAAACAGAATGATAGAAATATCTTCAGTTGGCCAGCCTAAGGCCTGGATGAATATTTGGAGAAGGAAAAGGTCTTTCTGCCATTGTCAAGGATTGTCCTTCCCTGGTGAAAGTTTGACTGTGTGAGGTTGTCATCCTGTGTCCTGGCTGGTCTGCTCTTTTCTGGGATGCAGCAGAGGTCTATTCTGCCCTGAGTGTCTCCCACTGGCTCCCCTTTAGGGCTTGATTTTTGGGCCATGTAGGAAGGAGACTTTGTCCATGTGGATGAGGTGCACCATAGACTGTTTGTAATGATATATGTGGGAAGAGTTCTCTCCTTTTCAGCTCCTACTGCTCATAGTGGTGATTTCATGTCTTTCTCTGCCAACAGGTTGCTAGAATCCTCATCAGAATTTGTAAGCATGTGAGATATTTCTTTCCTACTTCTTAGCACTCATATGGAAGATGAGTGTGCACTCCACAGCCAGTGAGCTGTTCTACCACTCAAATAAAATAGCCCTTTATCATGTTTCCTTTGAGAGTAAATGCTGCAGTATATGAGCATGTTGCTCAGCAGTCATAGTGTAGCTCGTAGAAACCCCTCATGGAATCACAGTGTGGCTGCCGTTAACATAAACCCAAGCTTTGCCCTGCTTCTCCACAGCACTGTGATGAGTTTAAAAGAGTCTTGTTTCACTGGCTGGTATAAAGCATTCTTCTAGGAGAAAGAAATTCCTGTATACCAAATCAGAAGGTCTGATTGAGTTGGCTAATTTTCTGTAACAGAAGCAAAAGCAGCAACCATAGAATTGATAGGCAGAAATCTCCCCACAACCACCACTATTTGTCATGGTTTAACTCCAGATGAGGACTAAGCCCCAGCCAGGCATCTGCTCACTTTCCTCCCCCTGGTAGGATGGAAGCAGGAATTGGAAGAATAAAAGCGAGTAAACTTTTGAGTTGAGATACAGACAGTTTAATAAATAAAACAAAAACCACAGACACAAGCAAAGCAAAACAAGGAATTTGTTCACCACTTTCTATGGTCAAGTAGGTGTTCAACCACATCAGGAAAGCAGGCCTCTAGCATGAGTGGCAGTGACTTGGAAGACAAAAGCTGTCACTGTGAACATTCCCTGGCTCCTTCTCCTGCCCCCAAGTCTACATGCTGAGCATGATGCCATATGATACAGAATATTGCTTTNCACAGACCAAATTTTATACTTTCTCAATTCAGAGGATGCTTTTCTACAGTGAATTGAAGTTAATCTAACACACACTGAAAAACAGGTCGCATTACATCAAATTTGGGTCAGGTGTTTGCTAAAGCTATGTATGCTCAGCTTTGCAGAAAAGGAATCCCTGGTTATCCTGAGGGATAACAAGCTGAACATGAAACAACAATATGCCTTTACTGCAAAGAAAGCTGATGATATTCTGGGCTGTGCTAGGTGCCCTGCTGCCAGGAGGTCGAGGGAGGTCATCCTTTCCCTCTCCTCAGCACCGGTGAGGCCACACCTGGAGCACTGTGGCCTCTTCTGGACTCTCTAGTACAAGTGAGTCATGGACATACTGGAAAGAGTCCAGCAAAGGGCCACAAAGGTGATGAAGGGAACGGAGCATCTCTCCTGTAAGGTGAGGCTGAAAGAGCTGGCACTGTTCAGCCTGAAGAAGAGTGGGCTCAGAGGGATCTTATCCTTAAAAAGAAGATGCAGACAGGCTGTTTTCAGTGCTATCCAGAGGCAGGACCAGAGGCAGTAGGTGTGACCTGAAACACAGGAGGTTCTGTCTGAACATCAGGAAACAGTATTTCACTGTGAGTGTGACTGATCCCTGATACAGGCTGCCAGGAGAAGTTATGGAGTCTTCATCCTTGAGATATTCAAAAGCTGTCTGGGTATGGTGCTGGGTAACCAGCTCTGGGTGGCTGCAGGGGAGACTGTGCCAGTTGACCTTTAGACACCACTTCCAAACCCATTCAGTCTGTAGATCTGATAAGTGTGANAAGCCCATTCAGTCTGTAGATCAGATAAGTGTGAGAGATTCCTAGAAGGCTATTTATTTCTTGCCCAATAGAAAATCTAGTTAAACTCCCTCCAAATCATTTAGTATCTTCATAAGAAGGATCAGTTTCACTGGGACTGATACTCTATCCTTTTGATGGCCTTCTGAACACAAGGTATTTATTTTGCATTCTACAATATGATTTTATTCTTAGACAGTTTATAAAGGGTAAAAAAATGCTTACTAGAGGTGAAAAAGAAGTATCAGACTTGCAGTAACAAGTGATATCAAAGCTTATAAGCATGTCAAGATGAGGTGTAATGCACAGTTTTTAATAGTGGTTAGCAACCTATTGACTGACTGGATTTTAAAACTATTGATTATTTATTACAACTTCTATGAATATTTATTTTTACTAATCATTTAATAACTTTCCATTTTCTGTTTTTAAACTGAAACTTGATATAAAACCATACCTCCAATGAAAATAAAGAAACCAAGGTAAATGCAGAATATTGGAGTCTGGCTAATGTATGAAAATATTGAGTTTTAATTATTCTTTATTTGTGTCTCAATCTTGCTTTACCAAGATATGTAGGCCTGAATAATTTTGACTCACGCAAATATTTATTAGGTATGCAATCACATTTCAGTCTTTGAATTTACAAAATTTAAATTGTCCCCAGAAATTTTTCAAGAACCCAGTTTTAGAAGGGAATTAAGGAATTCTCCCCAGGAACAAAAACTTGGTTAAAAATCTAGAGTGTGATCCTTTTCTTTAAATGCCAAGACAGATATTTTTCGAAGTTAGGCAAAAAAACCAAGCTTTGCTATTTAATCAAGTATGTTTGATTACTGTTCCAAGAGGAGCTGTTTATAAGCACTCCAAGAGCACAAACTGATGCTGGGCCTGATTTAATGGGAAGTTGCTGTACAGTCCTTTTGTTAACTTTATAAAAACATTTGTTAAGAAGGACATCTAGTGGGTCATCTGGTTCAGCAGCCACAGTGTAGTTGTTTGTGTTGAATTCCTAGTGGGTTGAAGGGTAGAAGGGTTGAAGGACAAAAGGCACAGAGGTGAGGCTGAACTGCTCGCCCAGCATACCTCTTTCCCTCTCCAGTGCTACTGTTGTGGGCACAAAGGTTTGCCTGCAAACATGCTCTCCATCCTGAAGCTCTTCTCTGTTGACAGTGTTTTGGGTGACATTGATTCAGTCTCAGAAGTAGAGATATTGACTCAGTCATAGTTTGCTTTCCATTTGATGCTATTCAGGTAGCAATAGTACAAAGTGAAAATTCTTTAACTCACTCTCCTTCCCAACTAAAATAAACAGAATGATAGAAATATCTTCAGTTGGCCAGCCTAAGGCCTGGATGAATATTTGGAGAAGGAAAAGGTCTTTCTGCCATTGTCAAGGATTGTCCTTCCCTGGTGAAAGTTTGACTGTGTGAGGTTGTCATCCTGTGTCCTGGCTGGTCTGCTCTTTTCTGGGATGCAGCAGAGGTCTATTCTGCCCTGAGTGTCTCCCACTGGCTCCCCTTTAGGGCTTGATTTTTGGGCCATGTAGGAAGGAGACTTTGTCCATGTGGATGAGGTGCACCATAGACTGTTTGTAATGATATATGTGGGAAGAGTTCTCTCCTTTTCAGCTCCTACTGCTCATAGTGGTGATTTCATGTCTTTCTCTGCCAACAGGTTGCTAGAATCCTCATCAGAATTTGTAAGCATGTGAGATATTTCTTTCCTACTTCTTAGCACTCATATGGAAGATGAGTGTGCACTCCACAGCCAGTGAGCTGTTCTACCACTCAAATAAAATAGCCCTTTATCATGTTTCCTTTGAGAGTAAATGCTGCAGTATATGAGCATGTTGCTCAGCAGTCATAGTGTAGCTCGTAGAAACCCCTCATGGAATCACAGTGTGGCTGCCGTTAACATAAACCCAAGCTTTGCCCTGCTTCTCCACAGCACTGTGATGAGTTTAAAAGAGTCTTGTTTCACTGGCTGGTATAAAGCATTCTTCTAGGAGAAAGAAATTCCTGTATACCAAATCAGAAGGTCTGATTGAGTTGGCTAATTTTCTGTAACAGAAGCAAAAGCAGCAACCATAGAATTGATAGGCAGAAATCTCCCCACAACCACCACTATTTGTCATGGTTTAACTCCAGATGAGGACTAAGCCCCAGCCAGGCATCTGCTCACTTTCCTCCCCCTGGTAGGATGGAAGCAGGAATTGGAAGAATAAAAGCGAGTAAACTTTTGAGTTGAGATACAGACAGTTTAATAAATAAAACAAAAACCACAGACACAAGCAAAGCAAAACAAGGAATTTGTTCACCACTTTCTATGGTCAAGTAGGTGTTCAACCACATCAGGAAAGCAGGCCTCTAGCATGAGTGGCAGTGACTTGGAAGACAAAAGCTGTCACTGTGAACATTCCCTGGCTCCTTCTCCTGCCCCCAAGTCTACATGCTGAGCATGATGCCATATGATACAGAATATTGCTTTGGTAAGTCAGAGTCACATGTCCCAGCTGTGTCCCCTCCCAACTCCTTGTGCACCCCCAGCTTACTCACTGTTGGGGTGGTATGAGGAGAAGAAAAGCCCTTGACTCTCTGTAAGTGCTGCTCAGCAGTAACAAAAACATCCCTGTGTTACCAGCACAGCTTCCCGCACAAATCCAAAACATATACCCATACCAGCTACTGTGAAAAAAAAAATTAACTCTATCCTAGCCAAAATCAGCACACCATATTAGTTTGAGATCCTGGACTTAGAAAAATACCTGGAGTCTTTTGCTTTCCTTTTCACTATGATTTCCAGTCACTTAAGACTCCAAGTCCACTATTTTGCCAAGTCAAGAAGGAAGACTAATGTTGCTTTTATTAGTACTTTTCCAACATCATGCTTGCTTAAGGAAACATCCATGTAACAGACAGCTTTAGTGCATGACACTTTTCATCCAATAGTAGTCTTTGACCAGAAAGGAGTTATGGAACAATTTCCCCATGATGTACTTATCCCTCTGTAAACTTCAATTTGCAAAGAAATCCTGAGGTGCGGAGTGGTCTTAGTGGGCGTTATTTGAGCTAAACTTTGCAACATTGCATCCTCTACATATGGGGGAATACAGCCTGGAGAGTCAGAGAGAGACACAATTAAGTAACTTGATGAAAAATGGTGGTGAAGAGAGGTGGCTTCCTGAAAAGGATGACTCTGACAGGTTAACAGAAAAACAAAACCCCACTGCTTCCCTGCTCTTACTAGGTTATGGTTCAGCTGCTTTGGCCTTAGCATCAGTCTACATGGAGCTCCCTGTCAGTTGCCACGTCACATCTCATTCACTTCTGCATTGTGTCATTGCTCTTATGGAGAGAACAGGCAACTCGAAGAATTTCCTTTGCTGTCATCTGATATACCATTATTCACCTCTTATCATTTTAGCAAAGTAGTTACACTGCTGTCAGAGGTAATGGAGAGCATGCCGCTAAGAAAATTGTCTGTAATTTATTTATCAATTGTTTCTGCATACCACAAAAAGAGACCATCTACTTTACGGCTGGGTCTAAGGTATCTGAGAGCCCTTGAAGTTCATGGTTTTCCGGTATTCTAAGTTCTACTTATGGCTTTTCCTGTATATGACACACAACACCACCCCTGTGGTCTTCAAGGCTGATTTCTTCTTTGCTTTCTTTAGTCACAAATCATTCTGAGGCGTCCCTTAAGTGCATTTGTATTGTTAAGTGCACCGGCCTGATTTGGTGTTAATTCAATTTGAGTGCCCTTAATATCTTGCGGGAGTGAGGCAATGCATGAGAGCTGTACCTTGTAAAAACAGGTTCCAGGTCTGCCTGAGAGCAAAGCACCTTTCCCCACAGCAATTTACCAAAGTTGCTGATAAAATTTTCATAAGGAAACCTTTTTAGTCTGACCCTATTGTGTTGTTCTACCATTAAGAGCTGGGGAACTGAGACTGTATTCTGGTGACAGTTTATCACTATCTCCATTATTTTAGTGTATAGACAGCCTACTGATGGGTCACAGCCTGCATCCTGTCCTCTTACAGTGTGGAAATGGCTTTCAGAGCTGGAGCCCAGAGGCCCAAGTATGCCAGCTGCTGCATTCGTATGTCAATACAGCTGAAGTGAACTCCAGATAAACCAGTCACCCCTAACCTTCAAATGATGGGAGATGGGACATTTTAGTGCATTTAGGGCCAAGCAAAAAGAAGAAAAAGCAGAAATAGGAACAGTTAGACCTAAGGAATGTGTGGAAGAAACTACATAATATTTTCATTGAAGAAATTACTAACAATCAAAGATGAAAAGACATTTTTAAAGTAGTTGGGGAAAGCAAAGGCTATCTTCCTACATGAGGACTAATTCTGCTCTCAAATAAGTTATTGTAACAACTAAACAACTCCAACATTAACTGAAAAAGTTTATCTTATTAAGGTGAGTCCCTGTCTAGTACCAAGAAAAGTGTCCATCTGCCTGGCAGATTGCCTCTCTACAGTGCTTTCCCCCCACGTACTCTGGAGAGCAGGGAGCTGCAGCAAGGGAGTCTGAATGAAGGGTCCAGCTGCTGCATATATGATTTTCCAGAGTATGTATGTTCTCTCATGCTGTATGAACACATTTTTTTCAGCTGTTATAGAAAGTATAACCAAAGTTATGATACCCAGTATTTTCAAGGAAAACTAAGAACGAGAAAATTATGGAACAAACAAGGAAAAGAATAAAGAAGATGAAAGAGAGACAGGGTAAGAGAAATGGTAGAAGGAGAGGGAGAAAAAAAGGAGAAGGAATGAAGAAGAAGAAAGAAAGATAATCAGGAAGTTATGAATGTTGAAGAAAGGAAAAGAGAAAAAATGAAAAAAAGAAAGGAAAAGAAAGGAAAAGAAAGAAAAAGAAAGGAAAAGAAAGGAAGAGAAAGGAAAAGAAAGGAAAANGAAGGAAGGAAGGAATTCCGGAAGGAATTCCGGAAGGAATTCTGGAAGGAAGGAATTCCGGAAGGAAGGAAGGAAGGAAATTACCTCAGAGTTTTACACTGAATTTAGCAGGGGCTGAAATGGAAGTCAGGGAGTTTAGACAGAGTGGCATGGCTGTTCAGCACAGGTAAATTATGAGGCGAGATGGTTTGATTATAAGGAGCATTTCTGTAACCTAGCACACAATGATAAATCTGTTTCACTCTAAATTGCCTTTGGGAATCCTGTCCTCCTTACCAGCATGAGTAACTCCCACTTGCTGGTGGGCAAAAACTTTGATCCTGTGTCCCGTGGATGTCAATGAGAGCACTGCCTTTGACATCAATGAGTGCTGGATCACACCCCAGGTGAAAAACAATAGCTTTGCTTCTAGTTGGACCAAATGGATGAATAAATCAGAGCCTTGTGTTTGTGGAATCAGGACTGGTTGTGTGTGTTTCTTGCAGAGGAATTTTACAGTCGAGCTACGTGTGACCAGGGCAATCTGATTAATTATTGGATAATGCTTGAGGCAAGCACAGAGTTACAGATACCAGCTAGATAGCTGTGTTATAGAGGAATTTATAATACCTTTGAGCATCAGCCTCTTGATCTTCAGGGCTATTCAAAGAAGAGACAGATAAGGCAATTCTTTCTATGTGATATTAAGAGAAAGAGACAACAAATACTTATACATGTTTCTCTCTCTAGCATTCAGTATTATGCTCTAAAGCTGTGTTCTACTTTCAATTACTTTTGAAGAACTATGGAAATTTTCAGAAAAAAGAACTGGCTGCATTTAACATTGTGTACTTGCCCTTCACCAAATCGCAGCACTTGGACTCCGTCACAGTGTCAGGTGTTTGCAAGCTATCCTGTCACATATAAACCAAGCAGAAGTGGCAAAGGGCAGAGTAAGCATCATGACAGGCCCTGTGTCTCTGTGTCCTGCTCTACTGCATCTCCCTGCACCACTGAGGTCAGTAGCAAAGCTGGTACTGCAGGGTGATGTGGAAAGTGCTTGCAAACCTGATTCAATCTCCACTTTCTCTGCTCTGTGATTTATGTTGGCCCTTCAAGCTACCCAGTCTCCTCACAGCTTCTCCTGATTTCTGCATAATGCCTTGTAACAAATTTTTGAGCGTGGAGTGAATGCAGATGTATCTTTCTTATTCAAAGCACTGGGAAAATTGTTCCACTTTTTCTCTTATTTTTTTTTCCCCAAGCTGAGCTGAACATGGAGAGTTAGTGATTTCAGAGAGGAGCCCTCAAGGATATTCTGGATGACCTCCTGTGACGAATGTTTCTTTGAACTGCAGTGATCTGATACGGCTGGGGAGAGAAAGCCTTGAAGGGAACGTGGCAGGTCCTGTGCCACAGCACAGAGGGGCCAAAAACATGTGGTTCTGTAAGACACACAGGTAAATTCCACAACAGCAACTGTAGCAACTCACTGTGAATGGGTTAGGAGGTCCTTTCTGAAGGACCAGCAGAAGGTCAAAAAAGGTATAAAGCAAGAGTTTCGCTCTCTTGCTCTCACACTATAAAGCAATTTTAGGAACACAGATGGTTATAGTTATTGTAAAAGGTCCTGGGATTTTTAAGAATTAATGGGTGAATGTTATTTGCAGTGAATTTTAGGGGTGGAAAGTCTGTGTTGGCAGGATTTGTGCTACCCTTCAAACAAGAGAGAGGGAAGTCTTATGTGAGAGATGGGACACAGCACCATTCTCTGGAGTCTTCCAGCATTGCTTTGCTTCCATCTAAGGATAAATAAATGCCTCTGTATGGTGTTTTTAGAGAGGAAGCTCCAGTTCAGTCAGGTAAATAGTCTTTGACTTCCTAATCTAGTGAGAAATGGAAATGCTCTTCTCTTTCCCTTCCTCTTCATTAGTTTATGTACATCAGTTCCCATCATGTTTACCCATGAAGAAGTGGTTTCAGTAGGACTGCTATCTTTGTAACTTTTTCTATAAACACTTCAAGCCCCGTTGTATAACTTAGATGGAAGCAGATAAGCATTCAAATGAAACAGAAAACCTCAGGAGGTCTTGCTGCCAGGACATAAGTTGTGTAGTCAGGAGAAAAATAGCCCAAATAAGAAGCTATGGGCCATGCCTCACGTTAACAGAGACACAGGTGTTTCCCCTGACTCTTCTGAAAAAAGGCCTCAGCCAAGCCCTCTCCACATGGCTTCAAGTGGGAATGCATCTTATTGCTCAAGATGCTAAAAAAAATGTGTGATTTACACTCTTCTAAACCTACTATGCACTTCCACCATTAATCATACATAATCCACAACAATGGCACTCTCTTTGTGCACTACGTTGGAAGTATCTGTGTATCATATATTCAAATTAAATTGTGTGCTTGAGGGAGCTCATGATCCCCAGCACACTTCTGTGGCAGCATGGTTTGCAGGCTCCGTACACTACTCGTGAACAATCTATTGTGTATGTGATGGCAAGCTTGAATCCCTGCCTGGGATTATCTGAAAACTCTGGAACTTGCCAGCAGGAAAATTTACAGCTAAACAATTATATTGTTGAAACTCTGACAAATCCACCCCAGTTTATGACTTTGAAAATAGGGCTAGGTGTATGCAACTGAATATATTATACACTGTAACACAGCCTCCTGGGGGCTGCATTATAGAGTCTGTTTATTTTGACTGACATTTTTCATTTTTCTTTTCTTCCAGACATTATTGCTGCAAATGATATCGCTGCTCAATATGGGTTTTCTCCTCGAAAAAATGGTTAGGTATTTGGATAAACATCTTATGAACAAGTTCTTTTATTAATATGTTGATGATTTTTGGAAGCAATCCAGCAATAATGCAGTACCTACCCAACACAATGTAAAAAGCTGCAAGCAGACCAGCATTATATTGGTTTATCAGACTACATGGAGGTGGGATTTCCGGAACTTCTCTCCAATGGAGACTAGTTCAAAAAATCCCAAAGCTTCTGAAGGGAGAGAAGATACTATTTTTTTCTACCCATCACTTTTCTATTAATAGAACTTTACATCCCCCAAAATAAACGGGTGGCTTCTTGCCAAGCACGAAATAAATTTCATTCAAGCACAGAATAACATTCATTTTACTTAAGCTGGAAGAGAAGTTATTACAAAGTAAAGCTACTCAGAAAAAAGGAAAATCTGTTCTCAAAGTCAAGCACAGTTTTTCCAGATAGAATCAGCACTGAGTCATGTAGAGTGGCAGCACATTTTTTCTTCATGCTGTATTGGTACCAGAAATTGGAAATTCACTACAATTGTCCAGTTTCTTCAGAAATTTCTGCATCTCTGATACCAGAACAGATGGCAATGACTGGTGACCCTGTTATCTCAGGTATATTAGCCTGAAGAGTGGTGCTTTTTTTCCTTGTTCTTCCAGATAAAAAGTAGAACAGCAAAATTTCTTCTTGAGATCATTCTCTGTTTGAAAAATAAATCATCCTTCATCTCACTCAGGAAGGACCAAAGAGCACCTTTTAGATAAAGGGATGGCTGAGAGATGGCAGTTTTATCAATGTGGGCTTGAGTTGTAAAACATGAAGTATACCTTTTAAGTATAATTTTATGGACAGAAAAAGTATATTTTGGTCAGATGCATGAATCTTTTATCTACCTTACTCCTGCCATTTGTATTTCCTGCCATTTGGGAATATCCGAAATGGTCTCTGCTTCTCTTTGTTGTTTTATAATTCCTTTTGTACAGCAGCCAATGTTAACATTTCTTTCTGAGTGCGACAGTTGCTTATGGTTTTGATGTACATGTACTGTACAGTCCTTGCCAAGTACTTGGGGTGGACAATGTGCTCTCCGAGTTCATTAATAAGAAAATTTGACCTTGTTCACCTTGAGGAGAGATAATTTCTGTGTGGAGCTCTTGCAGGACGTGAGAATGTAGAAAAGCTGCTGAAGCAGAGGGCCAATGAACTCCAACAATAAACTTATTTCGCTAGAGCCTTTGCAACTACCAGTAGTGGCTCTTGCTGTGCAGCACATGGGGAAAAAAGAATGCTGCACAGTGGCATGGGCTCCACCTAGACACTGAAAAAACTGCTGTGATTTTTTCAGAAGATACTCAGAATGGATCTCAGAGAAGCCTCAGTGACACCTGCTTCCTATGTTCTGGTGTAATTCTTGCGCTGTTATGGAGAGTAGGGTTGACTTGGGCTAATTTATTTTTCCCTTGTCTTATCACTCTAGTTTGCTGTGTGCAGGCTCTCTGGCTGAATACCAGCAGTGTGCTCTGACCTGAGACAGTGTAGCCATAGGGCAG
Source organism: Drymodes brunneopygia (assembly GCA_013400955.1). NCBI lineage: Eukaryota > Metazoa > Chordata > Aves > Passeriformes > Petroicidae > Drymodes > Drymodes brunneopygia. The sequence continues at coordinate 73,908 of VZTZ01029588.1, read as the reverse complement.
AGGACACTGCTCTCTGGACTAAGGGATGTTCCCAGTCCTGCATTGTTACACCCCCATGGAATTTTCCCATCATAGGGGAATCCCAAGAAATTAACTTAGGGCAGCACTGGTACAAATGCAGCACATGCAAAAGCTCACATTTCTTCATTTCCCTGAATTTGTGTTGTTACTTATGTCTCATAAAGTAAACGGGACTAGAGGTTTAGGCAATAGCTAGCATCTTGTAAATAAAAACATTTAATAAGTGTGTTATGCAGTCACCGCTTATTCATCTTCACTAGAGATCAGCAAAACGTGGGAGGAGAGAACAAGGCAGAAGTCTCTCAATAATATTTTCACGAGTGTCTCCAGCTTATTTATTGCAACATGATAATTTTCAAGGCTTGCCATGCATTCAGAGCTATCCCTACCCTTGACCAGTTTGTACTAAGTCTGGCTGACACTTGCTGAGGACTGAGAAGAAAAAGATACTAAGCACTTCCTGTGGCCATTTTTGGCTTAAAGATTGAGCAAATTAAAGCACAGGCTTTGCAGTAAAGAACTGTTTCACCTAAGAATATTTTACTGCCTCAGCAAGTGCTCTGCACTCCAACATTGCAAGCAGAACAGATAATTTACTTCATTCTGGAAAGAAGGGTAAAGTTGTCAGCTTGAGAGAAAAATACAGCTTGCTGACTGACCTTGATAACCATTTTTTTAGGGTTTTCCCTGAAATTTTGATTTTTGGAAAAAGTGTGGGTACACATCTGAAAAAAGAGACAAGTACTCCCAGTTATTCTCAGTTTGCAACCACCCCATATTCTCTACCCTGTTTCCTTTTTGCAACTTCAGTCAGTAGAAGGATGGAAGATGGAAGTAGGAACTGTATGCAATTATCATTTTTTGTTCCTCCACCTCCTAGAACCCACAGAAGCTCAAGCTTCATGACTGAGTGGAATCAAAAGGAGTCCAGTCATCCCTGCCTGGTGGTTTTGTATTTTGTGTATGTATTTCATGGGAACAGCTAGCAGCAGACAGTGTGGTGATCTGCTGAGAGTGTATGAAGAGTGTCCTACTTTCTATGTAGTCCTGAGCAAGAGGCTATGGAGGATCTACTAAGACCTAGACAGTATTTAAAACCTGTCACTCACACCAGAAAGCTGCTGCTCTCTTTGAGATCCCATGTCAGCTCCCTAAATCAAACCCTTCAGACTCAGAAATGAAGTAAATAAATTATAAGCTTTATTGATTGTGTCTGCTGTGTGAACATTCTTTAGCATTGACTAAACCATTCAAATCATTGTCCCAACATGGATCAGGCTCCCCCTAAAACCTGAAATGGCTGCTCAAGAGGGAGCAAAAATGTTTTCTTTCGTTGATCCAAGATTCTGTCAGGGAGGGGCTTGATCTCTACAACTTTACAACATCCATATGGTCAGGAATGAATTAGTTGGCTCCTTTGACTGGGATATGTGATCAGAGTCTTAGATTGGACAGAAGCCACTGTGATATAGCCTTTTTTTTTTTTTTTTTAAATAAGTATTACTAAATTTCTCAAGATTTTTGGAGCCATGGCCCCGGTTTGTCCCTTAGTTGGTCTGTTGATCTGTTATCCCATCTGAATGACTCCCTTGACTTCAACTAAATCACTGGCATAAATGCCTCTTGCACTTCTCTTCCAGCTAATGGAGATAGTGCTGGTGATTGCTGGTTAGGGGTTATTTTGGGGGAAGGGGTTGGTTTTGCTTGTGCTTTGAAACAAGGAGGTGTGGTAAATCACAGGCATCTTTCTTGGGATGGAGATAATAAATCACTTTTCCCAGGTGAAATCTTTTATTTATGCCTTGGGATTCCATTTCATTGAAGAAAGGTATGTTCTTTCGACTTCAGCCAGACTGCACTTTAGCAAGTGATTCAAATCAAGCTGACACTTATTAGTGAGCATGCTGAACACTTTGCTCCCAGGCACTTCACTGTGCTGCCACCATTCTCCATTCTTCACAGATGTTTGTTCTCCTTAGGTTTCATCTGGAAGCAAAATCACGGCTTGCTCCTCATGTCAGTGGGAAGTCAACTGCAAAGAGCAGCTTGATTTTAGAGGCAATGGATCACTCCCATCAGATTAAAAAAAGGAAAAAAAAAAAGAAGTGGAGATGAAACAATACACTCACAGATCAGCTGTAATACAGTCCCAAATCAGACTGAGCTCATTCTTCTGGTCTGAAAGTGACCAAGCAAACTTTCTATTATCTTTCTATTAGTTTATAATGTGTTGAGCCCTGTCACCACACTCAGTGTTACACAGAACACATTCAGTAACAGTAGCTCCAAAGACAGTACCAGTGACATCATACAGATGGCAAATTATTTAATTTCAAAGCAACAGCTTTTACTGCAAGCTTGTGTTTATTGGAAAATAAAAACCAACAAAACAAAACCTACAAATCTTCAATAGCAAAAAAATTCTAGATGCTTTTCTTTCTCCAGTAATACTCTTAAATTAATCTCTACACACACCATGCTTGTGTTTCCTCTGCAGTGCATGCATGAACCACCTTGAGAAAGCACGGTTCAGAGGCAAGAGCCTGTGACAAAGTCCTACTGCCAGGGAAGAGAGAAGAAATGGCAGCTCACTTACATAGCCTCTTGGTTAAATGTAGGTTGATTTGTGTCTAGAAAAAGGTGTAACAACTCACCAGATCACAGACAAGTGTGGTGAACTTGTGACAGAATTAAAAAGAGGCAGCAGTAAAGTTCAGAAGGTGTCCTGGTCATCTGCCCAGGCTGACATTTCTGGAGGTGTAAGGCATGTCTGCATGCAGGCTACATGTCACAAGAGAGGGGTGGTCTAATAACCTGCTGTGCCCAAGGTCTAATAACCTGCATGTGCCCAAGTGACCCTGTGAGATGTGTGGGAAATCCAAGTCCCTCTGTCAGAGGCAGGAGTGTGCACTCATTCAAGCTGATACAGCAGGGAATATTCTCACTGGCCATTTCTTGCAGCTTGCTTTCTAACCCAGAATTACTGGCAGAAAAATGAAGGCTACCTGTTACAAAGACCTGACTATTTTCTAAGTTCACTTTACTTCATGGCCATCACTGGGCCCTTTCTACACTAAGTAGAGGAGGCATCTTGCTATTTCTTTAATGAGATCTTTGGCATCACTGTTGAAAATGGAATGTCTATAGTAAGGAAACAATCAGTAGCAGCATGAGTCAGTGTGTGCTGGAGTTTGAACACAAGTCATATTTATACACAAAGACTTACTATGCAAAAATGCATGATCTGCAGAGGTGACCCTGCCAGTTAAGCAGTTGTGCATGGCTAATAAACAATGGAGGGAAAAAAATCCCCTCTTAAAAAAGACATTCTTTCAGTTTTTTAAATTTAGCATTATAATAATCATGACAACAAAACCAAATCTGCAAAGGCAAGGATAGGGTTTCTTCCTTTCCTTAAACATTTCACATTATTGCAACATATCAAATGTCTGTCTAATATGCCAAGTATTTTAAGGTATTAATATATCTACAAAGTTTGTATCAAATTGTAGCTATTAAACCTTTCAAAATAAACTCCCTAACTTCTATCAAGGCACAGAACAGCAAGGCTATGTTGAAACAGGTGAAGAGCAGGTTCCTGTGGGATGGTGCCTATCACAAGCTCTTTCCCCAGAAAAGTCACAGGTGAGCTGAACAATAAGGAATGCTTTGTGGATGTAGTTGCAAAATGATGTGAAAATCTGCTAGGAAAGGAGGAAAGTGACTGACCAGTTTTCATGGACTTCAATGTGCTTCTTCATATAGCCTTAGGAGTCAAGAACATTTAGGAATGACAGATTATTCCCTGCATGGGCTAATATGAGTAAGAATGGCTGTACTGAAAAAAGCTAAAGGATCCAGGTTTCAGGTTTTACAGTAAATTGACCTACTGCTTACATGGAAGAAGCCGCTTTTTTTATATAACAGCATGATGGTCTTGAGAGGTCCTCTACCATTTTCCCAGATCTGTTAAAACACATAGACTCTTTCACCAGTGGCTCTTTATTCTAATCGTCTTTGCTGAAGATTTTCTCTTCAGACTAAAAATATCCAGTTGAAATCAGTGAAGATACAGCACCAGAACAGGCTGTATCCAAAGCAGTGGAAAATACTGTGAGTAGGAATCTATCAGCTAGAAAAGAAAGTGCACATTGCTATGCTTACACTACTAAAAGGCCTGTTCCTTTGAATCTTTACATCTGTGGTTTTGTTCAGACATTGCCATTAATAGCAATAGCTGTCTATATAATTGTGTTGATAGCAATATTATTTGAGCAGGGATTTTTACTACCAAATATAAATATAGCATGCATTCATTTTTTTTAATTACGTGTAACTTTCAGTAAAGTGATACATTATTAAGAAAGGTCATTGATTGTTCCTTGGATATGGCAGCAAAATATATAGTATGTACTAAAATTGCAACTACTTTTAGAGCAGCATCGTGTGGAATAATGTAAAACAAAAAAAATTGTGCCAAATTTAACAATAAATCTATGAATAGAAAAATGAGTGAAGATGATGCTTTTTTGTCTGACAATAGCTTGACTAGAATCAGAATTAGAAATGCAAGCAGGTTTTATGAGTTTGTACTTGGTTTTGGTCAGATAAGAACATGTCAGTAGCCCGCAAGACATTTTTAACATTTTCATGGCTTGATGAGATAAAGGATCACTAAGACTGTGGACCTAAAAAAATTATTAAGTGCCAGCTCCAAGGAAAAATCATTGCTTCTAAACGGATCACACTGTCTTGGAGATACCATATTAAGTATTTGATATGCTGCCAAAATAATAGAAAGTATCTGTCTGCTCCAAAAAGAGATCTCTTAATATCTCCCTATCTTTCATGTCATGTTAAGGTCCTGATTCTGTGTCCCAAGTTTTAACATGAGGTTGCACCCATGCAGCAGCATGTGTGACCACTATCTTGAATTTGATGGGGTGAAGAATTTTTTATGGTGAGACAGCGATTAAGGCATGCACAATCTCAGAATATTTCATAAGTATTTCTAAATAGCTCTGATGGATCTAAAATGCTTTTAAAATACTCCAAATAACTTCCTAACAAATAAACACTGAAAACCCTCTAAAAGTCCTATCTAGATTAATACACATTTAATGAAAACTAAAAGAAACATTATCTTACTTTTCCTTTTTCACTTGCACTTTTATTTCATAAAACAGGGTGAATGACTTTTTAATTTTGATAAAAATACAGCAGACTGTGGTTTAAATGGCATATTTCATTGATTAGATTTTTTCTGTTCTTGAGCTGACAGGATCCTTGTCACAGCTTACAGCATTTTCTTACATGGGCAATGAGTATTCAGAAGTGTACCTTTTGCTCTTTAACATGACCAAGCAGCTGGAAGCAAGATATTAAAGCAGTTCCATGTGATCAGCAGGTTGTCTGCAGAGCGTGTGGATAACACCTGCCAACATGCACTGAAAAAAATGAGCTGCAAAAAGCAGCAGAAGGCCATGACACAGGTTACAAAGTAGCCCACAATGCAAGAGCACAAGCCAAACCTTTGAAGATTGTAAGGAATGGAGAAAGTAAATTGTCCATTTTACCTTTCCCTTTAAAAAGTAATTTTTTTTAATGGACATGAAGAAGACAGTGATGAAACAGAATTTTACATGGTGGAAGTTCTGATGGCAGTGCTTTATTGGTAACTTCCTTTCTAGTCATTGCTGTTACTTGTTATTGTTGGTTTTGTTTCTTTTTCTCAGATATGAAGGCCTGAAGCAATCTTTTCCAAATTCACAGATTATGCTGTGATCCTGGAAGTCCCTGAGAGCCTTTCTGGAGAGGGGAGCCAGCTGTCCCTGCCTCACTTACCTGCATTCCTGGTGCTGGCCAGGTGTGCTGCCCAGTGCCATGGCTGCAAGATACCTTAAAGTCCCTTAGGAAAAATGGGGGATCTCTGGGCCTATGCCAGGGGATGCGGGGCACCTGGACCCTGGGAAGGAGTGGAGGGAAGGAGTGAGCCTTAGGGGAGGTTTCAGGGCTAGGCACACAGTTGGAGAAAATGGGCTATTTTAGGCTTTGTTCCTTTAAGATAATATTTTTGTGTGGGTTTGTGGAAGAGGGATTCGAATTTCCACTCTGCAAAACATCAGAGCATGCAACCTTACATGGAACACTGTCCAGCATCGGGGCCAATGCAGTGTATCACTGAGATTAAGAGCATAATGAGCTCTATCAAAGCATCAGACGGCACAGGGATAATTACAAGATCCATCATTATTAGGCAAGAAAAACAAATGTGTCTTATAAACCCTAAAGCTCTAGAGCAAAAACCACTCACTAATTGAGCAGGGGGCTAGGTGCAAGCTTCTCTTGGGGTCAGTTTATTCTAGGTTAGTCCATTTCACAGTTATTACACCTTGCTCTGAAGCACTAGTAGCCAGTGAGGTTAGTGCAGGATGATGGCAGACATCTCTCTACCATAATCCGTGTTCTCACTTCATGCACCCACACTGAGCCACTCTGTGGGCTCCTACGGTTGCTTTAATGAATTCTGGTCTCACACTGAAAAAATCTCTTTCCTCTCTCTAATGCTAATTGGTTTATTCCTCCCTACTCTCTCATCTTCTTCATAAGAAATGCCTTATCCCTGGAAATCATTCATGCATTTGTGTGAAGCAAATATTTTGCCATCATAATTGATTGGGTTGCATGAAATAGTAGTTGCTTTGTGACAAATTAGCAGAGGGACAGTATTTCTGTGTATCTCTTGAAGCCTACTGTGCTGTGCACTCACAATGGCATTCGTTGAGTGTGGGAAATCTCTTTTCTTGTGTGAAGGAATGAGCAGATATGGTCCATAAATTCATCACTCTCACTTTGTGAGGCTTGAACTGAAGGGGATCTTCTTAATTTAGACGTGAAACCTAATTTAAAAAACTGTCAGTGGAGTTTGAGGAGTTAAAAAATGCAGACATATGCCTGACTTGGCCTTTCAGTTCAGCATCCCTCTCATCTTGGGGAGGCTAGCCAAAGAGGAATTGAATACTTTCCCATTAGTTTTAGATCAGTGTCTGGCAGATGAACAGTACATTTTGCAGGAGTAGGACATCTGACTTGTCTCCCGGATTTGAGATCGTGTTACAATCAGGTGGCTACCTGAGGCCGTCTGTCAATAGCAATGCTGCCCACAGGTCAGGTCAGCAAACATGCAAGGTCCCAAATTGCAGTTCCCAGGAATCCTGACTTTGCCTGCAATGCACACGAAGAGGAAATCCTTCCAATATCTTTGACAAGTCCTCCTCCTTGTACTCCCTATGTTGCCTTGTCACCCCAGAAAGCTGATATTGCTTTTGCTCTATCTTCACATATAAGAAACTATGGTTTGTGTGAGTAGGGTGCAGTAAAAGGAACAAGAGATCCCAGGCAAGGAGAGAGGTGTCCCTCTCACACTGAAGAGAGGTGGTGTGGCACTCTGTGGTCTGGGTCCCAGGAAGGGAGACTTTCATGGGCCTGTCTGCGTACTATGGCACTCTGCTAAGCAAGCAGCAGAAATACTGGACATCTGGAAGCCCTGGCTGACCCCAGAGCCAAGTTATGTGACTCTCCACGCCCTCCTGGCTTCACTGGTAGGCCCTTTCTTTCCCTGGCTGTGCAGTGACCAGTGTAAACTGTAGAACAGTGTTCTGCCTTCTCAGCTCTGACAGCAGGTCACACTAGTCCTGCAAAGTGACCATACTCACTTTTGAAATGGTCATTATCTTCTATCAAGAAGCTCTGGATCAGCATAAAGAGCTCAGAGAGGATCTTAAGTTCAACCTGTTTCCCTTTCCACTGAAAACCCTCGTTACAACCAGCCTGGAAGCCGTAACTCCTTCCCTTCTTAAACTGACATCTTCATCCAAGAACATGTACCACCATTTTTTGTTTCTCTGGAATCTGGCTCAGAGACACCTTCCTCCTTGGGTGATCTGCCCTGTACAGCTCCAAACCTGCAGCAGTTCTCACCCCACCCAAACACAACAAAGTGGTTTGCCTTTGTGGATCCTGTGAAATAACAAGGCAAGAGGGACCATTGGACATCATGGCCTTTCCAGAGACCATTGGGTAGAGAGAATAGAACTGTGTAAATCCAAGATCCAAATTCACTTTATTAGTGTCCCGCACACAGGTCCTGTCTGTGTTCAAGGTCATGCATATGGCACTGCTGTCACTGAAAGGGTTTCTTGGCAAGGTTAATCCCCCAAAAGTGGCTCACGATTCATGGCACCCCAGGATTGTTTGCTCAGAAAAAAAGACAAGAGAGAACATGTATTTACAGTTTGGGCTTTCTTAAGGTCATCTGAAACTGGATGTGATTCTCTTACATGCAGATTTATTGCAGATAAACTATAGTCTGGAGCATACTACAGGGAACTTAAACTTTTGCCAAGTCCTGACCACTGCAAGCACTGGAGAAGCAAAGGATACCCCAGGAGCACTAGATTGTGCTCACACAAATTGAGCAGGTAAAAAGGAGAGGGAAATATCAAGTCTCAAATACAGGCTTTGGGCTGTGTCTTTGTGATTTTTTAAAAATCTTTTAAATAAAGAGCCTGCTGTGATCACTTCTTCAGGGATGTAAAAAAAGAATTTCACCTTGTGGGCAGCAAAAGAGGAGGGAAAGATGCCACCTTCCACCCAGTGTTGAAGCTTCTGTGGGACTCTGATGTCCACCAGCCCTGCCTACTTATCTCCACATCTGCTGTCCGTGTGAGTTCAGTCTGTCAGGTGCTTGCAATACTGGGTGTCATGAGTTGGGATGGCCACAGTCTCTGATGAGCAGACTGTTGCATTTCTCCTGTCTCATTTACCCTGCCAGGAGCTTGGTGCAGATAAACCTCTCATCTCACATACTCTTTGCTCTTCCTGGAGAGGTCTTCAAAGTTGATTTCAGTGTTATTTTTCTCCTTTTTGAAGTCTGTCAATCTTGCCAAGACACTCATGGATGATGATGCCAGGAACACAAACTCCTAAACCAGGATTGTGTTCCCACCCAGAACAGTTGTTATCACCTTTGCCAGGGATAAGTGCATGAATAAGTTTTCTTTTATTAGCACCTCACTGATCTCCAACTAACTGGTGCCCATGAGCTTGCAATAAAACTAGCTTGGACAACTTTTCAAAAATGTGTGAAACTTCTGCCACTAACTGCATGAAAAAGAGAGTGCAGGAGTTTCGCCTGATCCTGTTGCCCCTTCACAAACATCCCTTAGACAACAGACAGCTTGAGCAAGCTCTGATGATAATGTGGTTCTGGACAAAACATTGCTTCCAGAATTAGTTGTTATGAGTATTAATGGATTTCTAGAGCCTTGATAACTAGGCCTTTATGCAGAGAACACATATGCTATGAAATGAAAGCTGAGGAAAAAATGGCAATTCACATGCTGTCCCTTTGCAGCAACTGTAAACTCTATAGAAAGCCAAATAAAGGGAGAAAGACTAGTGTTTAACACAGTACAGATAGGAGACTTGGCTTTCCCCAGTGTCTTTGAGTTGCAGCCTCCACATAAGCATTTGAAGAAAACATGTCTTACTGTTGAAATGGGCAAGGGACACTGGCTGCAGCCTGAAGGATTAGATGTTAGCCCAGTGTTTCCAGTACCTCAGGATAAGAAAGATAAAAGAATGTAAAGTACAATTGTCTTCTCACAATTTCATGTGGTTCTCTATGGAGGAAAAGTTATCCTGTTACATTTTTACAGGCAGGACTATAGGATATTGCAATGCTGCATTTATTTCCAGTGTTTACATACACCGTGAGCTGAGAACAGGCTCCAGTTCTTTGGGGGATTTTATTGTTTGATGACATCTTCATTGCTGTTATTACTCATTACAAACAGAATTCTGGGAGTGAGGTCATTCAATGGCAAACCCATCACAAGTATTTCCCAAAAAGCATGCCTGGAGAAATCTGTTGGATGCAACCAGTTTTTATCTACATGTCATAAATAAAAGAAGCTGATGTTGTTCATGATTTGCAAAACCTAAGACATTATCCTTTCAGTTTTCTTTTGCATGTTTCACCCCTAAAATAGTCAAACATCCCAAAACTCTATGAATTTAATTTTAAAATGGCAAACTATTTATTCAGAAATAGACTTCATCCTGAAAAGGACAAACTCTGGTTTGGAAAGAACTCCCAATTTAACTTTCTATGGGACTCGGAAAACTAAAGAGAATTTAGGAGATACATTGGACTGAAATGAAAAGATGACCACTGAACACAAATGCTGGCACTTGTAGCATCTGCTCTGGACCAGAATCTGTGACTTCCAAACTATCTCTAACTAGCACCAGTGAGCCATACAGGCAAAATGAATCTTGTGTAAAACTTGCCCCCTGATGATGTGGAGTTATTTTTCTTGAGTTCTGTTGACTAAGCATATTTTCAAATGGGCTTGTCTTGTGATACTTGCAGTGAACAGGTTAAACATTTGGCCTCTAGCCTTCTAGGCCTTTGGCCTTTCTAAGTTTGGCCTAGACTTGCCCAAACATAAAGAATATTTAATAATTCATTTCTGTAAATAAGGTTAAATGTTTATATAGCTTTGAATATCTGTGCTGTTTTCAGCAAAGTTTAATAACTTCTCTTTTCTATTAATAAGATAGCTCAGATATTTATCCCTTGTTTGTCCATGAAAATGTAACTAAGAGAGGGTTTTAATCAAACTTTGCAGTGTCCCTTTATACATTTACTCATTCCTGTTCTACGTCAACTGTGCTAAACAAAGTACAGCTTTTCAGATTAAAATAATACTTTAATTTCACACAACTATATGACTGCTTTTGATTATAAAAAATGCAGCAATGTCATGAAATCGCTTAATAATTGGAATGGGGACAGAAATTCTTATCTGCTTCGACACTTTAGTTTGGATTATTTGTTTGGATTTTTTATTTTGCTTTATTTTGCTACAGACAATGCTTGGCCTTGTTAAAGGATTTTCCTTTTCCTTTTTCTTTTTCTTTTTTTTTTTTTTCTTTTCTTTTGTTTAGTTTTGTTTTGTTTTCTCTGTATGAGCAGGAGTACCCTGACAGCAGTGACTCTTTTCCACAATCTAGCCAAAAATTAAAGCAAAGTGAGATAATGAATGAGGATACAATTTGTAGCAGACAGGTTGTCTTTATTCTTTCTCACTTACTTTTTTCATTGGTGAAACAATAAATAATAGAGACTTACACAGAATCATCTGAAAACTTTAGTCTTCAAACTCAGTGAAGAAAATCTCCCATTTAAGCATCGTGTCTTCCCAGGGGTGTTGTGTGGGGTGGTCTGCTGGCTTGAGAATAGAAAATAGCATTGTTTAACAACTGAGTCACAAGCTGAAAGTTAACTCTGATCTTCTAGGAGCTCAAGAGCTAGGCCAGTCTTTACTAATAAAAATATTTAACTCCAGGCTTCTGTACTCAGTTTATAAGTTCTCAACTTCTGCATTTTAGTTTTTAGACATAGTGAGCAGCACAATCTATGATTACTTTGCACAGGACTGTATGCATATTTCAGGATCTGCTTTGTAATTAAGAGGTCAGAGATTTTGGTTGTTACTTGAGGACAATAGCACAAAAACCCAATAACCAGTCATGGGGACTGTAAAACCTTCTGCAATTTTAATAAGGAAACTAGTCTTTTTAGAAAGAAATTATTTAATGTGTTTTGCAACTGAAAGACCAGTTTATATCTCGTAAAATAAACAGAAAATAAAATTTCAGCCTCAGAATGCTCATGTTAGGGAATTTTATGGGGTTACTTGGCTATAGTTTGCCTTTAGCTTCTTTCTGCAGATAAATTTTCTACACTGTCAGTTTTAACTTGTCTCTTTGGTTTTGTTTTTGTCACCTCCCTACAAACCAAACCCTGTGTTGCTGCCAGGCTCCACTCACTCTTCTTTCTCAAGAAAGATATTTTTTGTGTTCCAGAAAAACTCCATTTCCATTACTCTACCCCTCAAATCTGCATCCAAGATTTTCACAGACTCTCCTCATCTTATTGTATGTTTTCTTCCAGAAAACTTTTGGAGAGATGCTGGGGACCGAAGTTTTTTTCTTTGACATCTCCCTCGTTCTTCCATCCATAAGCGCAGACAATACTGTCATCATTTAAGTGTTCTAGATGAAATGATGTCTGAATTTATTTCCCTGTCTGCTTTGACTGCTTTTTACTTATAGCACAACACAATAGCAGGAGGATACTAAAGATATATTTTAATGAGCTGTTCACTATGCTGGGAAACTGATTGTTTTGTACCTGGAAGCCAGACCAGGTACTGCAATGGTAACCTACATGTTGGTCTTTGTTCACCATACCCAATTAAAGACTTTTGATTAGAGGTATCTAATTAAGGGGCTTCCTCACTCTGGGTTGACTCTTCTGGAGTTGGTGAAAACATAGCTGAGCCCTCGTCAGGTCTGAACTGCCCTTTGAAAAGATCCAAATCGGTTCAGCAACTTAAGATCTATCTCCTGACTGTTCTTAATTCTCCAAAAGTTAAATGGTTGATACTAGGGTCCAGATCCCTTGCTTTGGCTATCAGTACTGTGCAATGTCCAAGACCTGTGAAGAAGTAACCAGAAAATAAAGTAAGTAGAGGAGGTCTAGCACTGACCTGCCATTCTTTTCCAGCCAACATTAAATGAGTCTGTTGAAAGAAAGTTAGCCTGAGAATAAGTGTGGCTGTCATGTAAGCCCTAAAAAAACAATTGCCACACAATCAAATATGATTGTATTTTTTACATTTATATAAGTTTACCATTCCACAGAACCTGCGGTTAACACCAAATAATGTGTCAGCAAGGTAAAACTCACTTGCATTGCTTCGTGTCTTTTACAATATCACTGGAATTCTGCTTGGACAGATGCATGGCAATGAACTCATCCAATGGCAAACATAACACACATTTATGCCAAGAGAATTTTTGCTGGTGAAGGCATTAGAAAACAAGCACTGCAATGCAAATAAATAGACTAGACCACTTCTATGAAAAAACCCAAGATTCTTAGTCTACCTGTTGGTAACCTATCAAAAAACAAGACTGAGTCTTTTGCTTAAGTAACAAGGTGTTCATCCAGAGCCTTATTTACTCTGCTCTCTAGCATGCCTCTTCTGGATGTTAAGCTCCAGAAATATCTTACACCCTGAAAATTAGAAATACAGATTCTAGAGACTGAATGTATGCAGGCAACTCTCAGTGGTTCCCCATGTTTAAGTATTAATTAAATCTGCAAAGCCATGGTGTCTCACCCATCATGATGTTGAGTTTACTCATTTTAAAATGGATATTTACAGTACAAGCAGGAGAGTATCTTAGATAAGATTTCTGTTAAAGAAAGTTTTTCTTCTCATGGCCTTCCCATTCCATTTTAAACCACTTGTACAACTTCGGTGTGTGCTACTAAATAGTTGCCAAGTTACACTATAAGGGAGGCTGTATTTCACTGTTGGATAAAATGATCCTTTAACACCAATATCTTAAGGAACTGCTCAAGGGACCAGGAAATATATCAGTTGCTTGAGCAAGGTAATCTTCAGGACAGATTGAACCACTGGAGATGCTGTAAAGTGATGCTTATGAGACAGTAGAAGGTTACTCACTGAAAGACCTTGGTCTTTCAAGGTACTGAATGTTGTCTTTGTTAAATAAAAAATAAGAATCTTTTGCAAATGTCTGTTAAATACTTGATATGTTTCAGACTGCTCTGAATGCAAGTTTCACTGGACTTTTTAAATCCTTTGCCAGCATTTAGATATAGGCTTCGGCTGTTCTAGCACTTCTGGGTGTTAGTCTATGCTTGTGTGTGGAGTTTCCCGAGTTCAGTTTAGTTCAGCAAAATGTTCCACCATTGCAAACTCTCTCAGGGCAGGGTGACTTGTATAAACAAGAAATGTTTTCAAGCTCTGCACTGCTGAGCTTCTGTGAGGATTCAACAGAAGTCTGAAATTTGGCAATGCTCAAAAGTCTCAAATTCCTGAGAGTATATATGTGTATATATATATATATATATCTCATTCTTTGACTTGAAATTCAAATCAAATAGGAAAGTATTTGGTTTACCTTGGTGGACTTGCATGTGACAGATCCCAGTTATACTGAAGAAGGTTCTTGGTGCTTTTCTTCCATTTTCCTGCTTAGCTGACTCCTGGAATTGCATAGTGTAGAATGGCTCATGTCATCTGAACCTGCCCTTCTTTGAAACTACTGTTAATCCAGAACTGCTGGTGTCTGGCATTCTCTGACTGCTGTTGTTTTCAAATTTATGCAAAATCTCTGAGCAAATTCTAACTGAAGGATGTGAAGGTCTGTTCTTGAACCTCATATTAGACATAGAAGCTGGTTTAAGTTTGCTTCAAAATAAGTCAGAATTCAAACTTTACAGATGAACATCAGTGTTCAGCCTGAAAAAAACCAGACTTTTTCAAATGCTATTGTCGATAGATTTTTGTTCAGCTTTCTAAAAATTATGATATTATTTCTTTACATCAGGTGCAAGACCTTTTGCATACGATAGGGCATTCAATCTTTTCACCAGCCTGAACTACTGCTGCAAGTTGCCTTTTGGCTGATGTGGCATTTGGCAAACAATGTGTTACCTAGAGAAGTCTTTGTGGTAATGCTGATGTATTATCCATGTATTACACAGCATCCACTGATTGAGGTACTTTCGTGTGAGAGGTTTCAAGAGTAGAGTTCAGCTCTTTAGTGTTTACTAAAGCTCCCCAAAAGAAGCAAGTCAGGTAAAAAAAGCAGTGAAGTTTCACTTGCTGCCTCTGTGAATAATAAACTTATTAATGCCTGTTAAAGGAAAGCTATTTACAGTTCAGGATAGAATGAGGGTTGATGACAGCCAAGACTTTTACAGTATTATATTATGTGAAAATTTTTCTTCTGTATGGTAAATCACAAGCTAAATTATCCCTTTCCCAGTTCAGTTTTGTTTCTTTCTTCCTTAGTAGAAGTTTTGTTTATGCTTCTGGGTTACGCATACTTTTCCACATCTTACAATTCACGTTCTCAGTTAGGACTGAGGTTTCTGCTTCACAGAAAGCTAGAAACCAGCCCCTTTTAAAGAGAGAAAGAGAAAAGAGGCTTTCTTTCTGTATGCAGACTATACTAGGAAAAATTGGAGAGGTAAATTTCATGATTATTTTCAGCAAATATGTTCTTGGAATATTAGGTCGTGTTGTTTTTTGATGTCCATGTTTTATGTGCAGGTGGTTTTTTTTCTCCCCCCTCCTTTTGAAGCAGGAATGGCTTCCAGATCTCTGCACTACAAGGCAGTCTACATTTTCTGTTGTTCCTGTAGCACTGAATTCTCCACTGGATCATTCTGCTGTGAGTTTGAGTAGCCATACTGCTTAAAGCACGTACTACTACCTCCTGTGTTAGTAGCATTAGACAGAGAATAATTTTTTCTCCTAGTAGTGGCAGGCCAGATCTGTAATAAAATTGGACTAAATGACACTCCTGGCATATGCACTCCATATTTCTTATGCTACCAAAAAAGAAATTATCCCTAAATATATGAAGTTTGAGAAAGCAATTCTGTGCTTTTTAAAACTTCTTAGACCAGTCAATGTTGTTTTGTTTTATTAAATTTTTCCCCCTAGTTGATAATATGGCCTTCAAATAAACAATCCAAGCAAACCCCTGTACATCTCCTTCTCTGTACCCTTTTCCTTGCAATGCAAATCCATAAAGAAGGTATTGTTTTCTGCAAGACTACATCTCAAGTAACAAAAGAGAGGGCAGATAGAAGGACCTACTGTTATAATAACTATAAGTAAAAGGACCTGAGCAACAGTCATTAGGCGACTTACCTGCGGTAACTGTGTCCAAGAAACCAGAGTTTTACCTGCTACCATGCATGTAGCACAGCACATTGTATTAATGTTTTTGCTTTCTCTTAGACTGAGTTGCTCATACCAGTTTTGTAGTAATGCCAAAGTGTCATTGCTGCACTTAGAAGAACTAACTGGAAGCTGTGTCCTGATGGCTTCCAGAGCACAAACGTAGAACAGAAAAGGTCCCTGTCGGAGTGATTTTGCAACCAAGAACCCTGCTGAACCTTAGTATTTTCTGGTGTTATCTGGAGTTCCTTCTTGTGCCACTTGGAGATCACTGAAAGCCTCAATTTTCATTCCAGTCAAAAGTGCCTCAAAAAGACAGCTTTATTTACAAAATTCACAGATCGGTGCAGCAAGATTTGCCTACAGGCAAGGATATAAATCCTGGCTTGCAGTGCATTGTCCTTCTCTTACACTGCAAAGTTGTAAAGAATCTTGTGCTGAGAAGAAGCAACAGTCTGGCAGCACTAGAAAAAGTGCTCCTTTGCTTTTCTGAAGAACAAGTATAGAACAAGAAGCAATATCAGCTTTCTTCAACTGCATCCACACATCAGGCAGCAAGAATTTTTGGAAGAGAGAAGATAACTCAGCCTGTATGTTTAGGCCTTGCCTATCTTTCTGGGAGTTCATTGCGCAGCTCTTGTCCTACAGTTCTCTCACTGTATTAAAAATAGAAAAGGAAATAAGCTTCGAGTAATTTTCAGGGTTCCGTGTTTTTGGAATATGCATGGAATTTCTGCAGCAGTGAAAATTAAAATCTTTTCTTTTTTAATGCAGAAATTTAAAATGCTTGCTTAATTGCAACCTTAAAAGAAAGAAGGCATTTTGAATAGCAACAAATTCACAAGACAAATCTGTGAAGACTGTAACATTTTGGCTGACACTTCTGATGTAGTTGTTTTTCTCCTGAACTTGACCTGAGAACAAAAATCTATTTTGCATAGTTCATTGGAGGGAAAAAAAAATAAAAAGAACTTTAGTTCTTTACATCTAGGATTGAATTTGAGCTAAGAGCCACAGGGTTAGCCCTGCACTATCCCACTGACACCTCCTCAAATCCCATGGTTGTGGATTAGATCCCCATATAGGTTGCTCATCTAAGAGTTGGACTTGATGGTCCATGAGGATTCCTTCTGTCTCAGAATATTCTGTGATTCTACAATTTGTGACTGCTATATAATATATAAGGCATATTGTCATAAACGACTTACAGTCCCTTTATTTTGCTATCCCCAGTCTTGTATTCTGTTGTGGCTCACAAAGCCATCACTATCCTTTTCTGAAGGCCAGCAAAATCAGTTGTCTTAGTCAAAAATGTACACAGTTGTCTCTCCGTGTAGCCTGGTCTGAAAAGGAGTCTGGTTAATTAACATTGATTACAATCCACCATCTGCAAGTAAAAATTGATTGCTAAGGTTCCTAATATGAATGCCTCTCTGTCTTGATTTCAATATTTCTGTGACTTTCCAACGACAGAAACAGGGACAGAGACTTAATCCACTTCTTAAGAGTCCCAGTTATTTGCAAGCTCCCCTGAGAAAGACATTGGTGATTCTTCTGGTCGTACTTTATCACCCCATGGGAAAGTAATTTGTTAGCACAGCATCTAATTGCTGGAAATTGTCAGTGAGCACATTTGGACCCTGTTCAATGCTCCATTTTTTATTGAGAGAGGAGCAATGGTATTGATTTTGGATAGTCAGGGAGAATGCCAGTGATATTAGTAAGGAGCTCAGAGAACACAACACATAAACTTTTATGACATGATGTCAAACTGGATTGCGCAGGCATAAATGAAAAGGACAACATCTTCTGTAATTACTGCAAACATATACCATACATCTATTAGAAAAAGGGTATATTTCAGTGAAAAAGAGACCTTGAAAAAAGTGACACCTCAGAAAATTTGTCTGACCGAAAGGGAAAAGTGGTAAGATTTTTATGTGTACCTTTTGAATTGACAATGCACAGTGCAGGAGCTGTACTTCTTTTGCTGTTGCAGTGTGATTGAAACCTACTGTGTTAGACTGCTGACCTGTTTCCACCATGCTTTAAGTTTGGATATGTAAAATTCCATGCAATCCCAGTTCTAGTTAAATGGATGACAGTGTGAAATACAGCACGGCGGCTGCCTAACTCTGCTGAGTGAGCTTCATACTGGTTCTCCACATCAAAAGCAACTCCATCTACGTAAGGATGATACTGCACACCTCCAAAAAAGAACCAGTAACCACTTACACTAGTAAAATGGAGTTACCACTGAGCTGAAGTTTAAACTAAATAACAATTTAGCCAGGTAAGCCAAGACCTTTAGTGATCTTCAAGCACTTAATTCACAATCACAGGTGAGCTGTTGTATGTTAGCCCATGGCTTAACTCGCTTCTGAGTCATGACTTTTCTGTAAAGTGGTTGCATAACAGTTGCAAATAATTTGTGCAAATCAATGTTAGAGACGTTATTTCAGAAGTTTTGTCTCCTTGTGTCTGCTGCCATCCTTAGCTTCTCTTGACTCTCTCTTCATGGTGCATTATGAAAGTCAGCATGAGTACTTGTGCTTTAGGAATAATACCCATGGAATGCTGATAGCCCAAATTTTAAGGAAACCTAGTATTCTACGAGCACAAAATGAAAGACAAGTGCATCTGTGCGAATATCACAGGATATTTTTTCACCCTGAGTGTTACTGAGCACTGGCTGATGTTGCCCAGAGATGTTGTGGAGTCTGCATTCATGGAGATATGGCCTGAGTAACCAGCTCTAGATGTCCTTGCCAGAGCAAGTTGGTTGGACCAGATGACCTCCAGAGGCCCCTTCCAACCTCAGTCACTTTGTCAGTTGCAATTCTGTGAGGCAATACAAAGAGAATAAATATGTTTGAAGCTATTGTGCAATTATTTTTCTACTTTTGAGTTTGTTTATTTATTCATTTGAATTTTTAGTGTCCTGAATTCACTGAGTGATAATTTTAAAGATATCCATGACTACTGGATTTAATTTTTGTAGTCTTCAGTCATTTGGAAAGGTACAGGAGTTCCCAGAGGAGCTGCCCCACTGATTGACTAGACCTTCCCCCATCTTTGAAATGCAGCTTTAATATTAGAACAAGAGTAGATTAATAGCAATGAATAAATGATGTCAACAATTTGTGTGGAGGCCAAAGAAAATATGAGGGGGCCCCCAATAACTTCATCTCTGAATATGCTGCAATGCAGCTGTGAGTAATAAGTTTACTTTCTTTTCAGGCATTGTACACTACATCTGAAATAGTTTCTGAACTTAGCACACAGTTTCCTGACCATCTATTATTTTCCTTGGGGATCAGGAATCTTTCATGCATTGCAGTGAAGAGTTTGATATGAGCAGATTGTGCATCAGGGAGATGGGTGGTGGTCTGCTGGCCTGATCTCACAAGTTGCAGAGCTTGGGGGAAGTCACTATTTAGACATATTAATTTAATTTTATTGCTGGCCCTATCAGTTATTTTGACTCATCTGAACAGTGGCCAATTTCGTACTATTTTAAGCATGTGTGCAGAGAAGTCATGCAAATACTTAAATTTTCTCTGTGTGTGTGTGTTTAGCAATATCTCATTGGCAATTTAGATTTAGATAAAATCTATCTTCTACAATCTGCAGAAGGTCTGCATTCATAGCAGTGGTTGCCATTTTTAGAGGTGAACACGGACAGCAGAAAGGTGTCCTTTCATATATATATGAACAGCTATTTAAAAAAAATCATTTAAAGTGTATTTTATTTCATGATAATTAAATCAGATTTATATTCTAAGCAGTAGCATTTGTTTATCTGTGTATTTGAAGTTTTCATTAAATTCTTAACACCTCTTGAAATTTACTAAGTAACCTAAGAAGAAGCTACCTAAGTGTGGGTTGAATGAAGCAATTCTATGAAATAAAATCAAAAGTAATCGGCATTATGAAGCTCAGACAAAGAAAAGATAATACTTCTTTTGATTCTGGGTTGTGTTGCTACTTACGGTGACATCATCCTCTCCCAGCAAAGTGCACTGCTGGACTCATCAGGTTCATCAACTAACAGTTTTAGAATAGATTTTTATTTCCTAACTCCTTTTTGTTTTCCTAAATTGAGAGGCACTTCTTCCCCCATCTGCACCTATCTCTGAAGAAGGCAAGTGTAGCCTACAACCTAAAAGCAACTGGATGTTTAGTTAGGGCAAATGCTCAGTACTGACAAGACTGTGCTTCCGCTGATCCCTTCCATTTTCTTTCCTGGGGCAAAATCTGCCTTTTTGTCCATTTGGTAGCTTGGAAGTCTACTGTGATGTATTATGGTATTTTGTTGCTGTTACATGAAATGGATGTTTTAAAGGCCTTTCATGGCAAACCTTGTCCTTTTTGGATGCAGTGGGCCAAGCTTGGTGAGCCAGGATCTTCCTTCAAGACCTGCAAGCCCATATTTCCTTCACCTTTTCTTCCAAATAGAGGGTCCTTATGCCCCAGGAAAACCCCTTGACTATGCACTATTTGGAGGAAATTAAAGGTATTTGCATAAAGACAGTCCTAAATGACTGTGGTGTAGGGGCTGCAGGTTGCAAAATCTTTGGGGCAAAAAATTTGTATTTTTCATTTGTTCATCTTCGGGAGGGGAGGGGAGGGGAGGAGCAGACTGAGCAAGGAGTAATATTTCAGAACCACTGTGTGAAAATCTGTGCGAAGTCAAAGAAGAAAATATGACCAAGTTCTATTGTGCGAGCAAAACCAGATTACCTTGAAGGTCTGAGTTTGTGCTGTACAGCTTTGTATAGACTGTGCTTCAAAGTGGGAGGGGAATGAAACCTGCTCTAGGAGCCATCACAAAAGCCTCTGTAAGTTTTATATTCTTGCAAGCTAAAGAGTGAAATCTTTACATGAAAAAAATGTGGCTACTAATGTTCTGATCATTTATAAAATTGACCACTTCTATAAGCTAAGTACTGCCTGTCTTCTCAGATTCTTCTCTTCTACCGACTATCAGACTTCCCCCTTTTTGCCTGAGCCTCCCCGTTTTACCATACATCATAACCTTTTCCATGTAGCAGCTCCTGCCCTCACTTATTCTATAATGAGTACATTGTGCTGTATGCACAGAGACCTTAGGGATTGCTCTAAACCCCTCGTGCACCTCTACAAAGAGTTTTAAGATGGCTGATTTCAAGAGGGAAAGCTTAACAGGAAGAAACTGAGCAGAGGCTTAGCTAGGTCTGTACAGTAGGTCTCCCCCTCTAGCCGGGGTTTCCCCCAGGGCAGGCAACTGTCAAAACAGAGCAGATTAGATACTACCTCCAGGGCCAGCTATTCACTCCTTCCCAGGAAATGACTTGCTGTTATTCCAAACCCAACCCACAAATTAGCAAATGAATGTGACACCAATGAAAATAAAGCCAAGTTCCAATTCGTGTGTCTGAATTATATATATTTATTATGTCTCCATGCACAAGGATGAGGTTTAAAAATTTTAAACAAATATGAAGATTTGCCAGATTCAACAGATTCTGCTGCATTTCCATTAGCTGCAAAGACAAGAACTGCAATTTCATCCTCCCTGANCCAAACAGCTCATGGGGATGGTGATAGAATACACACTATTGTAACCTAAGACACTGATAGACTCAATTAATTACACGTGTCCACAGTTAGTAGGGCATACACACCATGGAACAAAGAGTATTGGATAAAATAAAGACTGGGATAGCTAGCAAACTTTACATTGATGCTGGTCTGGAGGGTGAACCTACATCCAGAAAGCTCTTTTGACAGCCTTCATACCCATTAGAAAACTGTGACTGATCCACTTTGCTATTGTCTTGCCAAAACTGCCTCCTCTTTTGACATTCTATGCAAAATGTCAGAAAAGGTAGGAAAACAAGAAAGAAAGAAAGAAAGAAAGAAAGAAAGAAGGAAGAAAAAGATCCTATCCACAGCCATTGAACTAGTATATCCTGCTGCTTCATTGTGACTCGACCTGCTGAAACCTCTGGATGGTGTTTTCTCTTTCCACTAGGGTATTATGGAAGATGGAAGTAAGTCTTCATTGACTTCAAGTCCACTTTTACTGTTTCAGCAGCAAGGCAAGCCTGCCTAGAAGCTGAATTAAAACTTCAGGATTTTTTGTCAAGTGTTGATGACGGCAGCTGTATTAGCCTGGCTACCTCTACCACGCTGGCAGTAACTCCCACCTAATGCAGTCAGAAGAAAACAATAATGAGTTTCAGTCAAGGCAATTATTTAAAAAAAACACATTCATTCACCATGCTGGACAGGCTTCCAAATTTTGGCTCATGGTGGCGACAGAGAAGGGTGTGATATTTGCACCTGACTTTCTCTTTGCCATTTCCTGCTCAACTCCTGCTTTGATCTCTGTCTCAGAGTATAATTATGAAGTCTGAATCAGAACCAGGCTCTCATTTCTGCTGCCCCAACTTGTCCTCCTCTCTAGCTCTTAAGGAAGACACTGTGACTTGCAAATGCTTGCCTTTTATTTTTAGTCCAATAAAATGGACCACCTACGAATTCAGGGTACTTTTTTCTTTTTATTACCTGCTTTTTATAATGTAGCCAACTTACCCCAAAAGTACCCAGTAAGTGCATATAAAACATAATTAATCCTCTGAAAGGAATGTACCTTCTTTGCCTGAAACTATTTTACCAAACCCTTAGGTGGTATACACTGGCGGAGCGCCACTGAAATCAGCACAGCTATCTTAATTTACAACAGTTATATGTTTGGTCCAATCTTTTTTCTCCCACTGATAAGCACATTCTGAGCAGGATCTTCAACATTAAAAGAATTGATTCTTGGTTACCAGTGGGGGCCAGTTAGCACAGCTCTGTTAGCTTAAATCAAACTGCCCTGGTTTACAGGTTGCACACACACACACACACACACACACACACACACACACACCAGCAAACATTGATTCAACATTTGGCATTTAAAAATATACTTACGATGGAAATATATGTTCACATGGCAAAGACATTTTTCTAAGGCTGCGCTAATGTCTGGAGGCTAGGACCTTGAGGTCCCATGTTCTACACACCAAACTCTATGTAAGTGGTTTTGTAATCATATTAGGTTACATTGGTTTATTTAATTATGATAACCAGTTCCTGTTTGCTGAAAAGAGAGTAAACCTGAAGAATTACCAACCAAAACCCAAAGGAGCTGTTTTTCTTAGATGGAGTTCTTGGCAAAATTATGATGTTGTTCACAACTGTAAAATTTTGTTCAATCAGGACCAAGAATAAAAAGGAATCTTATATTAATCAGGACATGTATATTTATACATATGTACACACACATACTTATATGCACAAACACCAGCTCTCATACTGGTTCATCTTCTGAGCTTTTCACTAGCCGAGGTGCCTTGTAAAAGAAAGATAAGCAAGGACAGAATCATATTCCACCTCTAACTTTAGATTTTCGATTTTGTAAAGAGAATTATAAAGTTTACCCCAGACAAACTTTGCTGACAAAGAGGGTAGGGTTTCATCTGTTATTAACCAGAGCATTCTAATGTAGGCAATTTCATGTTACCATCACAAACAGCACATACCAATTGCTCGTGCCTGTAGAGTAACAGTCATAGTCTTGTGGGAGTGGTGAGATTGTAAAACAAGAACATTAAGTGAATACATAAAAAGGATGAGCCAACAGTTTACAGCTTCTACATAAGTGTCTTCTTTATGTTTCCTTTATTTTTTTATTAGAAAGTGGCAAGGCAAAGGTCAAATACCCAGCAAATGCCTGCCATTGCTGACTATTGATCCAGAGCAAATGAAGTTTAGCTAGTCCTCAATCCTTCCTATTGCAGAGAAGGGCAAGGTCTGGGAGGAGTAAACCAAACACTTATTTTTCTTCTGTAGTTTTAGAAAAACTCTACAGATGCTGGAAGACCAGGCATAAATCTCATGTCAGGCAGTCTCCCAAAATAACTGCCTTCAGCAGAATTGCACAACTTTTACAATGATATAAGTGATGAAGGTCTTGAGCGTGTCCTATTTATGTACAGATTAGATGATATTTTCAATATCACCAGAATAAACTTGTTACTCTTAAACATCGTCTGGACCAACTCCATCCTGTTATCCTTACTTTCTGTAGCTCTACTGGCCTTTTAAAGACAGAACTCTTCATTAAACAGTGAAGCACAGAGTTAAAGGAAAAGCATTTCCATCTCGTTTCTCTGAAGTGGCTGACTTTGAAGTTTTGTAGTGCAAAAGACACAGTTCAGACTGGAGTCAAATACTCGCCACAGGAACTACTGTTCTTACAATAGCAGAGGGTGTGTTACAATGGAGATTTGCTGAATATACAGACTTTTTGAACACAGTCAATACACGGTGTTCTGTTAACAAGTTGATCTCTTCCTGGAGTCATCCTTTAGATCCTTTATTACAGGAACTAGTGCAAAGGAGTTTGACTGAAACAGGGTAATTCCTTTGACAGATGTGATAACAATAACTATATTTCCCTTTTTGATACAAGGTTTTTGGTTTCACTTCACGTATCTGTATTAAGGGATTTTTTGATGGGCATTTTATCCTACTAGTAGATCTTAAGTTGGGATCATTTTGTAACCAGTAGTATTTCAGTCTGACAGAAACAGCATAGAAAAGCTGAGAAATAATAAGGCAGGCTTCTGTAGGCATATCACAAAAGTTTCTTAAGTACTTAGCAACTCTTAGAACAGATGCAAACCATACTGGAAGATGCCTAATTTGTATGCTCTAAACTGTTAATCTGTTAAATTTTCCTAATGAGGGCTGATTCAGAGAAGTTCTGGCCATGTTTCCACAGATATTTCCTTAAGAAAATGTCTCTATTCACTGAACCTGTAGGGAATATTTTAATAATAATATTTTAATAAGACAGACTCCCCCTCTAGCATGATCTATCAGTAAATGACAGTGTGATGTTAGTGTTGTTTCTCACAACAAAGATAATTTGGAATTTCTGTAGAAAAACAAATTCACATTCCTAACCTTCCTCTAATCTTTCTGTCCCTCCTCAAAGAGCCCATGTCCACTTCTTAGCCATTTTTCCTCTCAAGTCCACTTCAAGTAAAAAGCATTTGGGAAAAAAGGTCCTCAGTTTTTTTTATACAGTTTTAGTAATTCTTAACAGTTACAGCACTATATTGACTGTAGCATATATAATTTATATCTCATTTCACTGTTAGTTGGATAATTTCTATCTGTAAGGGAAAGAGTCTGAAATTGGCAAACCAACTTAGTTTGCAATGCACATGTGCACACACTCTCACACACACTCATTTCTCCATATAAATGTATACCTATCCAGAGATATATCCTTTTTCCATTCACAGTTCCATATTGAAACTCAGAATATTTAAAGAGTCAAGACAGGACAGAATTATTCAGTCATTGATAGGCTAAGACACAAAATGGCTGGCCCAAGCTCATTCAGTGCACTTCAAACTCTTTTGGACTAGTCCGTATCACTTTTTTTCATTTGAAAGTAAACACCTTCCTCTAATTTTATTCTGCTAGAAGAGGTGGGTTTCTTTTGGAAAACTGATGACAAAAGCCACCAAATGAAAAACCAAACTGTAGCTACAAAGAGAAATTTGATGAATGACAACCACTCCTTAGGAAAATACACAGTTGCCACCCATTAGTACAACACGTGAGAACTGACTATATGAAAGTAACACCCTTAAGATGCTGCAAGAATAACCAAAAATGCAAACAACACATACTTACCATAGTAGCACCAGGAGTCAGAGAAAAAAAATAGGGGGAAAAAAAAAAGGAAAAACAAGTTTAAGAGCTACCACTCACAACAGAGTGGTTTATTTTTTTTTCTTGTTCATTCCTGCCTCAGCTGTCAGAGGCTATTTCTGCTTCTGCAAGATTTTCTCCTAGCACATGAGGAGCCAGTCACATGTGTCTAGCCAGGAATGAATTATATTTTGAGTGCAGAAATCTCCAGTATGATTGAGAAAAATACACTTATAGGATATTACTGTGAATTATTCAAAGTTCTGTAGCATTTTAGAAAAACACCTATCTAATTCTTAAACATTTATACTCCGCAAGTTCAGTCATTTTCTTTCTCTTTGGGAAGGAGCATATACAGATCTCACAACTCTGAAAGCATGGGACCAAATTCTATATCCTTTCAGTTCTTCAAGTTCCTATTGAGTGAAAAGTGAAACAGGAATCTTTCTCTGTGATGATGATGCTGAGGATTATGCTCACGACAATTTATCACCTATTTCATTCTTTGTATGTCTCCAAAGAAAGCAGAAATTATGTGTTTTCCCTCTGCTGCACTGTTCAGTTTCTTGAAAACAATTTGTTGTGGAGAACTAAATTCTACTTGTTTTTTTCCTGTGAAATATGTTTTATTTGACAAGAGTTCCCACCTCAAACAGTGTCATTAAATTTCACCTCACTTTTCATAAGTGCTTTCATATGCATCCATTTTGCTTTGCGCTGATAGAAAAAGCGAAGCTGGAGAGTCAAAATCCATCCAGCAGTTTGACAGAATCCAAGTGCTATGCTATTTTTAAATGTATATTTCTTTTCAGTACACAGCTCCCTGTATATTGACTCTGCGTGTACACATACGCATGGTTAAGGATATGCATTGTTTTCCTAAAATACAATATCACATGATAACAAAGAACAACACCTGGCTTAACAGACAAGCACCTGCTGGTAACATTTTGATATGGATAGACACATCCTTCCTCCTTTGGTAATATAAAAGAATGAAATACAAATTAGGAATGGTCTTTAGCTGATGACAATTGCCAAAAATACTATTATTATTCTATCCTAGCCCATCATTTTGAAATGGATAGATTAGGAAAATATCACGGGACAATATTAGTCTAAATACTGATGTCCTGACGCACAATTGCTCCGCAAATGAGATTAAGGGATTCTGTGCTCTGGCTTGTAGACACTTAATTTCTGATTAGATGACTGGAAGAAACTGTTATGTTCAGAACAGTTAACTGGAAGAAACTGTCAGAGTGTTGATGTTTTCCAGGGACTGCGGCTCCACAATGCCCGTTAATTCTATTTGGTTTTGTGAGAAAACAAATGGGTTGTGTATACTTCTCTGGGGAATTATGAGGTTTCCTTGCTATTTTGCAACTTTTCTTATGAAATTCACTGACATATAAATTATGCTGGCATATAAAAGGCATAAACAGGCCCTGATTTCATATGGTGACAAAGGTATCCAGTAACCCTGAAAGTGAAGCTTGCTGACTTCTTCAGCTTGGAAGTCAGAAGACAACTAGAAGAAAGAAAGAGACCTCAGTATAAAAGAAAACACGCATGTCAATTCTTCCTTGTCCATCTTCTTGATAACAGACCCAAAACAGCTTTACAAATCCTGCATCAGTTCCTGATAAAACATTTTGAAACATCTATCATCACTCTAAAGGCACCTTATTGCCTGAACACAGATTTATAAAACACTGAAATGGTATTCATCAAATAAGACACCAAAAAAAGAAGAAAATCGCTTATCAAAACTAATTGAGACCCCAAGTACAATCCAATTCTGAGTTGCAATTAAGGGCCTGCAGTTACAACCCAGGAGATCTGAGTAACAGATTCAGCTTTCTCTGTGGGATGTAGATATCTTCGATACCCAAAAACTGGATGTTCATGACAAGCAAGCATACCTTTTCTACCTCGCCTTCTTTAGCAATTTTAAGAGGCTGGCTTCAAGTTTGTCTCTTTCTACGGTCAGGGCAATATACCAAATGTGATATGGTCTTATGTTCTAGAACATAAGATGCAGGCCAGGTATTGACATGGAATTGCTACTGTGAGAACACTTACTCTTGGGGATATCGCAATAATAATCCATTCCCAGCCAGCCCACAAGGGAACAGCTGAACTAGAAGGGGAGGAGGAGAAGCCATGTTCTCCATCTCCTTTTCACTAGAGGGAGGCAAACATAGAGAAACATTGCTCCTCTCTTTGGCTATCAGCCACACTCTTGCCAAACTGAGCTACAATATATAAAGACTTCACTCACTGGATCACACTTTTTTTCTATTCCAATACACCTTAAGAAAAAATAAAAGGCCAACCCTTACATACTTACTCCCTTACTATAGTGATTCCAATAGTTACAGCTGCTGCAAAGTGTATGCTCTCTGTTACAATTATCTTGACCTCAAGGAAGCTAAGAAAATAGCAAAGAATTTTGTTTTCCACTAGAGACTATATGATACTTGGGATGTTTCTCATTAAAGAAAAGGTACATGTTTTAAAACATGTCAGCAGCTGGAAAGATCTGCACCTTTAAAAAGTTATATTTAGAAGGTGATGGATTTGCTTGTAAAGGAATCACTTAGGGAGAGGCTCAGTGTAGCTTTGAGCTAAACCAGAGGATGAATTAGTTTTGTAACAACAAGACCTACAAGAGGGTTTAGTATTAAATATTAAACATTTCTCCATTAAAATCCTGAATGGAAATCCGTGTATGATGGATTGATTGAAGCAAATAATCGTTTATGTGGCCATGGCCAGATTTTAATTTGTGTTTCAGTCTGGAGAGACACCTTGCTGCTGATGTTAGTTCCTGGAGTCCAACAGAGCACTACTGAGCACACAGCTGGGCATCATCCCTATGCTTAAAGTAACACACCTAATCCCTTGGAGGATGGTAGGAGAGGAACCTCTTCTCAACATGGATGGCTATTTTTTGATGAATTCTTCACCTTTTTGAGAGACTTTCTGAGAGCTGGAAAGACCAGAGCATGCCAACATCTTTTTTACTTTCCAGAAATAAACAATGGAAAATTAGTCAAGAAAACCTTACAAGATGTTTCCTATGCAACAGTTTGTGAAAATACTGCTTCACTTGTCATAGTGTTCTGAAGGTTATTAATAACAGCTTTCAAAAATCAACTCAGATTTCTTGAAAAAGGGGCTGATGTGGCAACATAGTGAGCAGCTACTAGCTCCTGTAGAGAACTTTGATGGTCAAAGGGAATAGAGTCTTCTTAAGTAAAAAGGCCTCTAGAGTCCAAATCTTAGAGTATTTTAATGGAAGCTGGGTGTCTAGGTCACACAACTTGCATCAGAAAAGTCCAGCTTCTGGTCATTTGGTGCCTGCAAACTATTCCGAGTCCCTTCCTCCCTAAATCCTATTAACTCTACAGTTTTCAGGATCTCTTCCAGATAAATCAGTTTTGAGCTGATCAGCATTCCTCTATTAATAGCTTCCAGACCCATGCTGTAAGAGCACAAAAAATCTGAGCAACTGAAGCCAGAAAACTTGTAATGAGTCTTGTTTTGTAAGAGATGGCAAAATGGCAGAAGCATTTAAACTGTGTAGCAGGAAAGTGGGTCTGAACAGCAAGAAGAGTCTTCTAGCTTTAAATTGTTTCTGCTCAGTGTAAATTGAGATGTCCCCACTGATTCACTTGGATCTATGCTCACCAAAACTAGCCCTCCTCTTTACCAGGAAGTCTGGTTCTGGCTGCTTTTGGCCCGTTCAGTCTAGCACAAGCAGCTGACTTCAGCTGATGCAGCTCAAGTTGCCAGTGTTGTGAAATCCTTTGTTATGTATCTCCCTTTCTCAGTTACATCCACCAGAGAAGAATGTTTATGGTGGTTCCCGATAATTTAGACAGCTGGTCTTTCCCTTTCATTTCTCCAAAGGGTCACATACACTATAAATGAGTTTCATCTCTTGTGGTGGTCAAGCAGTAATGGAAATAATGTTGAATCATTTGTGGGTAACACATGGGTAACTAGTAGGCTAAAATAATCACTGTTGTGTTGTCTGGTTTATATGAGATAGATGAAATATTTTCTTGAGTTGGCATTTCACGTTTTTTCCCAAAGAATAAATTTCTTAAGGTAAAGACTGAGATAATCCCTAAGGTACTTCAGGCTTCAGTATATCAAAATGCTCATCCATCACAACAGCCTACCACTGTTGTCAAATGAGGTCTCTTGACTTCTTCTCCTGCTCATCCTCCAAGCTCACAGCTGGTACCAGCTCCCATTGGAGAGCGGAGAGTGACTGAGCTGGCACAAGGTACACAGCTGGAGTGTGACACTTGCAGGGAAAAACGTCAAAGGGAAGGACACCATTGCCATACCCTTTCCTCAACAGCAAAATGGTAGATTGACTTATCCCATTTGAAACTGAGCTCTCTCTAATTCAGTTACTTCTCCCACATTTCTTTGCTTGGAGCAATGTTGTGAGCCACCTGACAGAAGTTTCCTCAGACTAGATGGCACTGTACTTGGTATGAACCATAGAATCTTCAGCTCATAGAACATCAGCTAGAAGAAACCTCAAGGCTCATCTGGTCCAACCTTTCTTGGCAAAAGCACAGCCCACACAAGATGGGCCAGGGCCCTGTCCAGCTAAACCTTAAAAGTTTCCAATTTTGGGGCTAGGGAGAATAATACCAATGGCTGATTGTTCCCGTTTTGAAAACTTTTCCTCTTGTGTCTAATTGGGATGTCCCAAGAAGAAACTTGAACCCATTGCCCCTCGTCTTTTCTATGTAACTCCTTGTAAAAAGCAAGTCTTAATTTTCTTTATAGTCACCCTTCAAATACTGAAGCATGGTGACAAGGGCTCCCCTAAGTCTTTCCTCACATGGGAGGCTTTCCTGTCCTCTGATCATCTTTGTGGCCATTCTCTGGACTCTATCTAGCCTGTCCACATCTTTTTGGTATGGCAGAGATCAAAACTGAACACAGTATTCCAGGTGTGGCCTGACAAGTGTTGACAGCTGTGAGTTCTTAATCTCTGCTGGTGATGCTCTCGTTGATGCAGCCCAGGATTTCACTCTCTTTGCTGCAGCAGCACACACTGCTGACTCATATTGAACTCAATGTTCACCAGGATCCCTAGGTCTCTTTCCATGGAGCTGCTCCCCAGCCAGATAGACCCTGGCCTGAGCAGCACTCTTGTATTGTGTTTTCCTAGATGCATAACTTCACACTTGACCTTGTTGAATTTCATGTGGTTCACTCTTCCAGCCTATCCAGGTCTTCCTGCAGAGTGGCTGTCTCTTTCAAAGCATCCACCCGCCTTGCCCCCCACTTAGCTTAATATCCTCAGCAAACTTCACCAGGGTAGATTTTTGATCACATCTTTCACATAATTTATGAAGATGTGAACAGTGCTGGGCCCAAATCAATCCCTGGGGAACCCCAGTTGTGCCAGGTTGCTTGTTGGAAAAGGAGTCATTTACCATCCCACTCTGGGTGCCTCCTGTCAGGCAGTTCCTCACCTCATGGACCACTTGTCCAGACCATAGTGGATCAGTGTCTGCAGCCAGAGACTGTAGGAAAACATATCAAAAGCATTGAAGAAATAAGAGTAGACAATGCCCACACGTGGTGCTCCATCAACCAAGCAGGTTACTTAATCATGGAAGGCACTCAGTCTTATCAAGCATGATTTGCCCTTGATGAATCCATACTGGCTTTCCCCAAACATGTGATTCACTTGACTTGTGATGGGTCTCAGGAGGATTCATTATGCAACTTTTCCAGGGAATGAGGTAAGACTGCTGGGCCTATAAATTCCTGGGTCCTCCTTTAAGCCCTTCTGTCAGATGGGGATGACCTTAGGCTTCCTCCAGCCTCCACAGCTTCTCAAATACCATGGAAAGTAGCCTCATAATGACACTAGCCAGCTTTCCAATACCCTTGCATGGATTTTGTCAGGCTCTATGAATTTGTAGGGGCCAAGCTTCTTTAATAGTTCACATTCCAACCCTCTCTTAATTGATGGTGGGTCTGTGTTTTTATCAACCTGAGATTTTGTTCCCTAGGTCTAGGGCCCAACTGTGCCCACCATGTGCCCAACATGGTGACATAGTTGAAGGAAGTGTTGAGAACTTCTGCCTTTTCAGTGTTGTTGGTGACTCATTCGCCTCTCATGTCTAAGAGAAGGCCAATATTTTCTTTCTGCTTGTTGTTTACATACCATGTGTACCCAAAGTACCCTTTAGTACAGTTTTTGACATCTCTGGCCAATTTTGATTTAAATGGAGCTTTTGCTTTTCTAACTGCATTTCTTCATGTCTTGGCAATGCTTCTGTGGTTCTCTTGGTACTTGTCCTCTTTTCCATCTCTGGTAGGCTTCTGTTTTGGTTTTGAAAAGACAAAATCTCACCATTTAGCAAAGGGTGTCTCTGGTTCCAACTACTTCCCTTAGCTTTAAAGGAGAGATTATGTACTGCCAAGCAGATTATATAGGAGGCAATATCAGAACTACTGCCATTTGAACAGACAGCTCTGAGGGCTTATCTAACCCTGAGGCATGGATTTTATTAGCATGGATTTCATTAGTGAATCTTCATCATTTAATTAACAGTGCCAGGAACCTGTTCAATGCAGTAAAATAATGTTTCACTACTTTAACATGGTCCCTGGTTCATGGCAAACATTGCTCTCTCAGGCAGTTACCAGGAAGGCTTCAGGAAGTACCACAAGCTGGCTCTGTGTTGGAGGTTGGGAGAATTCAGTACTACGGATGTGATTTAGCCTGAGAGACAAATTTAGCATTATAACAGTTATTCATATATTATTTACATATTAGGTCTACATGCCTAATATGAATAAATTTCTCTATATGTTCCATCTATTCCAAGGTTTGTTGATGCCTTTGGTGTTACCAGTGTTGTACATCCTCAGAGTGATGTTCAAGACATGTTTCTATTATCTTTCTCCTTGAAACCTCAGGTTTGTCTGTTTTCTTTTGTTCAGCATCTGCTGACTTGAACTCTAAGCAGAATAAGGGGGAATTGCTCAAAGTGTTTACAGTTTGCCCAAAACACCCTGACTTGGAAGCAATGTCTGACCTCTGCTTGGGTCTGAACATTCATTTCCTAGAGGAGCTGATGGTTCACTCTGCCTTCCCACTCCCACCCCACTCCTGGTGTTATCCATCCAATGGAGCTGATGAAATGGAAAGGCTTCAAATTTTCAACACTTCTCCTCCAATCCACTCACATTCTACTTTTGCTTTGCTCCTGAAACAAAAAGGGAAGGTGTCAAGGAAGAGAAAGTAAATGCTCAAAGAAGACATCTGTGTTGGCAACAAAATAAAAAACTCCGTAGTCTTTAATCACCAGTTCTGTCTAAAGTATGTGTCAGGTGAAGTATATTTGCCTAACATAAAACCAGATACACCAATATTTTGACAAAGGAAAAGAAATGACTGCTGGGTGAAGGGTCTGTGATCTAAATTTTCTAAATACATGTGAGCAATCTGTACATTCAGAATTGTGTTTTACATCATAGAACACTTATTTAAGTAAACAAAAATATGTCTGTAAGGCGGTTTGCTCTTTATTTCTGCTGTTACATATATAGCAAGAACATGACAAAGAACTTCACAGGGGGGTTACTTGTCCATTTAGTTTGAATTTCCTCTAAATTAAGGTATCTTAGTCTTAAGCATCTAAAGAATGAGGATTAGTGATGCTGAACATACTGATACAATGCAAAAATATATATAGTATATATATATTTGGTATACATATATAGTATAGTAAAGCCTATGCTAATCAAAATAATGAAAATAGGAATATAGCAGGTGTCTGCTCTTAAGTAGGGTTGTTAAAGAATTCTTTCACAACTATAATTCATATGTACATGCTTAATTTGTACAAGCTAGATCTGTCCAGTCACCAGACACAGACTATTGTTTTTGTATGCTCTGCTCTCATGACAATATTTATGCAGAAAACAAATCTAGTATCAACCTACACATCTACCCTCCGATCAAATTGTGTCTGCCATGCCAGAGAAAGACAAATGGAAACCCATATTCAACACTCCTAGCAGAGGACAAGGGCTTAAGTGAATTATTCTTTGACATTAATAGGATAACTTGTGTGCTTCGCAACAAACAGAAACATTGAGAGTGATACTGTGGATGGAAGGTTGGTGGAGATGGATGTTAACATCATCAGAGATCCCTGCTTGCAGATAAATATTTCTGAAGATAGAATTAGATCAAGAAACACCTGAGTTTGTCCATAATCTTCTAAACAAAAAGCATTAACAAATCAAAATCAAAACTCATGAAGTTTAAAGCTAGACAGTTCTAAGCTTCGTAAGGCCCAGTGTCAACCCATGTGATTTCACGGCAAAATCTTCATCCACCTCTGCAGGGCAGCATCAAGGTTTAAATGCTAACTGACCTTTACCTCCTTATATAGCAATAAATTATTCTGCACCTTGGAGAATGTAAAAACCACTTAGCTGAGTTTTCCAGACCAGAAGAATTTTTGTCAAAAATGTGAATATGTAGGAAACATTATAGGGCAGTAACACACTGGAATATGGGAGGCACTGAAACATGTTGCCCAGAGAAGTCGTGCATGTCCCACCCCCAGAAGTTTTCAAGGCCACAAGTGTTAAATTAGGGAAGACAGTTAAATCTTAACAGCCCTCTACTAACATGCCAGAGTAATTTTACATTCTCCATTGTTCTTAAACGCTCTCACAGAGAAGGTTCTGAAAATTTGGGGACTTTCTGTTAGTGCTCTTTTTCTGTTTCTAGAAAAAGACATTTTCATGTTTTCCCCTGCACATTTTGAATACTATAGTTTCCTGTTACAGAACCATAGAATGGTTTGGGTTGGAAGGTGCCTTTTAGTACCCTCCCTGCCATGGGCAGGGACACGTTTCACTAGACCAGGTTTCTCAACCTGACATCCAGCCTGGCCTTGAACACTGCTGGAAATGGAGTAGCCACAGCTTCTAAAGGTAAATGTTTCAAGTGCCTCACCACCCTCACAGTAAAGCATTTATTCCTCATACCTTATTAAAACTTACCCTCTTTCAGTTTAAAGCCATTCTCCCTTATCTATCTCTATATGCCCTTGTCAAAAGGTCCAGCTTTCTTGTAGATCCCCTTCAGGTACTGGAAGGCTGCTCTAAGGTCTCCCTGGAGCCTTCTTTCCTCCAGGCTGAACATCCCCAACTATCTCAGTCTCCTTTAATAGAAGAGGTTCTTCAACCCTCTGACCATCTTCATGGCCCTCCACTGGCCTTACTCCGCAGGTTCACTGCAGTCAGGTTAGCTTTCTCCCCAAAACAATTCAGAAATTCCCTTTTGACAGCAAGACTTTGTACCAACAAGCCTAATTTCCCTCCCTCCGTGCTCAGTTCCAAGGACCTTAATACTAAATGTAAAATGAGCCACAGCAGGTCCATGCTGGTTCCACCAGCTGAGCCACCCAACTGGAAGCCTTTTAGCTGCTTGGGTGGTGAATGGCTTGGTGTAACCCACTCGGTCCGTGGCTCAGTTTTGCTGTTTTTCCCTGAGACCTTAACTCTTTTAGGAATAATAATTTTCATATAGTTCCTCAAAAGTGAGGGCTCAGAAGGGGCATAAAATTTAATTTTAGGGAGGGAAAATGTCAAAAGTATGAGGCCAGTTATAGGCACCTCTGGGGCTTGAACCCTCAGATCAGCAGTCAAAACATTCTAGAGGAATTTGTCAGTCTCAAGACAGCCTCTGTACTTGAAAGGTGGGGGCAGGCTGTCTGAGGAAATCCTTCTTCAAGTATCAATAAATATAAGGCCATAAACCATCCTGGCATCAATCTGAAGCAAGTCAAATACCAGGACCCTCTGGATAAGAATGCTGTTTTTAAAAAAACTTAGAAGAAATTTTAAAATGAAGGATGTTAATAAGAGAGCTACAGCTCTGATGTAATACTGACTGCTCTGTGTGTTTTGCAAGTCAATGCTAAATACTTGATCACAAAATTTACCATTTCCTGCAATATTATGCATTTGATATTGCATTTTATTTCAAAGGCTTTAGATTTTGAACTGTAATTTCCAAAAAAGAGTTCAGTCATGCATGAAAGACAGCTTTCTTTTTAAAAAATGAATGATAAACCTTTAATATAAATATAATTCTTATTAAGATTGATAATAATTTTACCAGAATCATAACTAACATGTTTTTTCCAAACTTCCTTTTGCTCTTTTCTGGATCATAATTCTCATTTGTTCCCTCCTTGTGTGCTGAGGTCACTGAAAATGATGCAAAGTACTTTTATATTACCAGTCCAAAACCTGCTGTGCACTGAAAGACAAGAATATAAGACAGACAGGTTTAAACTTAAGTGAAGTTAAGTAGCAGTTATGATTATAATTTGAGTCCTTTTTCTCACTTTACATTACATAAAATAAATTCATTTGAATTTACCATAGGATTAATAATTTGCTCTAGCTGGATATAAAAGGAATCCTCAGACAGATGTCAATTTAGGTGCCACTTTTGACATAATATTTAGAATCACAGAATCATTTAGGTTGGAAAAGACCTTCGAGATCATCAAGTCCAATCTTTGTCCAGTCACCACCTTGTCAACTGTACCCTGGAACTAAGTGTCGCATCCAGTTTTTTCTGGAGCACCTCCAGGGACAGTGACTTCACCACCTCCCTGGGCAGCCCATTTCAATGCTTAACCATCCTTTCAGTGAAAAAATTTATCCTGATGTCCAACCTGAACCTCCCCCGGTAAAGCCTGAAGCCACTTCCCCTTGCTCTGTCGCTGGTTCTCTGGGAGAAGAGGCTGACACCCACCCTGCTACACCCTCCTTTCAGGCAGTTGTAGGGAGTGATGAGGTCCCCCCTGAGCCTGCTTTTTTCTGGGTTAAACAACCTCAGCTCCCTCATCCATTCTGCATGTGACTTATTCTCTAGGTCCTTCACCAGCTTCATTGTCCCATTAGGTGCAATTATTAGGCACGTGCTAAACAACTACACAAACACACACAGAAGCACACTGGCAATCACCTTGCATGCATCCTTAAGAAACCCAAAGACTGTGTGGTTGTATTTGGCTACTACTTAATGTGAAAAATGTATGTAAACTATGATGAAAAGCAGAGAAATATTTAGGTTACACCCAAGCAGCGTAAACCTGTAACGCTTGAAATTTGTCATTATTCTTGTCGATCTGATAGCTGGATGAAGAAATATTTTCTTTTCTTTTCTCAGTCTCTTTGATTCAGAGTATGAGGACAAAATGAAAGACTCCATTATTATTCCTAAAAGTCAAATCCAGAAGCTATGAAAGCTTATATATTCACATCAAATGGTATAAAATTTGTGCTTTTATATCCTGACTGGGGACAATGACACGCACAATGTTTGTGCTGTTGTGAATAAAGTTGGGCCATGCAGTCTGTTTGGATTGAAAACTGCTGGTTTGCCTTGTTTTCATTTTTACCTTTTTTTTTCTCTGTGCATGAAGAACTCTTTCTTTTAAAAAATATTATTATTCAAGTGTATGTTGAAATTGAATCATGCTATTCTTATATAATTTTTCACTGGATTGTTGCAACCTATAAAGAAATCCAATTAAATTTCCCTTGCAGGCACAGGGCCTCATTCAGCATGCCTTTATAAAGCTGGCTTGTTGGATTGTATGGCATGTCTATGAATTGAGAACCACTGGGACCCTGTCCCTTTCCTTGTCCTGTGTGACATGATGGAGAGAGAGAGTTTGCTAACAGTGTTTCAAAGAGCTGTATTATCAGAAAGCATAAAAGCTTTGCCATCATTTTTACTGCCATGGTTTAGAATACGCATGTGAGAGTGTATTTGCAGAACAGTTTTCAGCCCTGTATGGTTCACACATTACCCTCTGCATCTGATATTCAAGTTCTTTATACTAAGGATGTATGGTTCGATGTTTTATTCAAATGTTGAAGATGATGTACATATTGTCTGTTGAAAACAAAGGTAGCAGAAGCAATTTTTAGGATGGTATTCTAGTTTCCCAAGCAGCCCAAACATAGTGTGCTCTTTTCCGATCTTGAGGAAGCTGACAGCAAAATTAGGACAGCTGGAGTTAGGCTACACAGCAGTGGGACTGCTGAACTATTTGTCTGTGTGCCTTGCTTCTTATTTAAACATCATTGAGTGATCAGCAGGCTCACTCTGGCCATCTTCAGCAGGAAGGGCAAGGCTTACATTCATCCATGGGCGCAGATCATGGAAACATACTTGACTCACTTTCCCGCCAGTAGTGGTAACAGCTGAGTATCTTGCATGTAAAAGCCACTCCAGGTTGTACAACAAGGCTGCCTTGGCTTGATCTGCTTCTTCTCATTGCTGAGAAAGAAGGGGCAAACTGTGTTCTGTAGGCTCCAGGCACTTTCCATGTAGGAGATTACTTGTTGTGGTAAGGAGCAGAAGTATTTATTTACCCAGTAACTACAACTGCCTCCTTTCACCTCCTCAGACTTCTCTATCCTGGAGTTGGAAATAAGCTATAAGGTGTGGAATGCAAAGATGATAAAGATCAACCATTATATCTTGCTGTTAATATGGAATTGATTTCTGTGCTATATTTCCTGATGTTTCTCCAATCTACTTTAAATGTTCCCAAGTGCTCTTTTCCCTTGAGAAATTATTGCGCTGTCTAATGTTATAATGATGATGGGCGAAGTGTAGTCCAGATCTAGTTCAAGAACTGAAACAGAGATGTATGCAAATAGTCTTAACTGCCTGGGATTTTCTTCTGATAGTCAATCTAAATTTTTCTTCTTTTAATTTCTTCTCATTATCGCTCTGGTTATACCCCTGTAACTAAGCTAAATAATTAATTGACATTTTCATTTACTTCATTGGGAGCCATTCACACATATCAGAGGACAAATTTTAGCCCTTAATAAAGAAATGAACTATTGTCTCACCAAGCAGATACTGAAAATGCCAGCTTACACCTGCTCACATAAGAGAATTGAGAACTAACTGTTTACAATCATCATTTGTCCCAAGAGTCACCTGTAAGGGTGGTATTCTATAGATTCTGTATAAACTCAGTCCAGGAAAATAGTGTAAATTAGGTCAGAGTACTCACCCTAAAGCCATATTCAAACAGTATTTTTACATTTCTTTAGCATAACATGAATTTAATGTCATTTGTAGAATGGCTAGTGTGGATGTGGATTTTCATTTTCCAGAAGCATGCTACTCAGATATCCTCTTGACCATCTGTTACATTATTTTCTAACACATAAGTCTATCCCTCGTATCTAAGTCAGGACTGGGCTAAAACAATTTATTTGGAGCCAGTTTTTTCACGGTAGATTGATCTTAGAAGGATACTCATTTGAATCCTTTTTGGTATTGGCCATATCAAATAATTCAGTGTTATGCAACAAATCATGAGAAGCACTGCTAACAGATAGGGAGTTTAGGGAATCAGTGACAAAGCTAGAAAAATAGATAAGACAATACAGTGTTGAACTGAGTAATGCATGTTGACTGGCAACAAGAAAAAGGAGAGAATGTTTGTCACTTTTTAAATGGAAAATTTCAGGCAGTCATGTAACCAGAAGTTATTTCAGACTCAAATAGACTATAGTCTGTTTTAGCCACTATTCTGTCAGAAAAATGCAAATAGAAACAATCTGGACTCAGTACATAACAACAGAAAGTGTCCTTGAAGATGGTATAGTCATTAAACTGGTCAAATGTCACTGAGAAAGCTGTGTTTATATTTAGTGTACATTTCCATGGGCAGAGGAAAATACTTCCTTGGAAGGAATATAACCAAGGACAAACATGACTCATAGCAGACTTTAATAATGTCTGAGATGAAGGGCTTGCTTTTTTTTTAATTCTCAGAGGATGAATTTAATACAATCTTGGGCTGCTCACTGATTCTCTGGGCAGTGTATGATAGGGAGGACTGTTAGGGACGGAGGGGGAAGCAGTGCATCGCCACCAGCTGAACGTGGGTCTGGGGACTTGGCCTTCTTCAGACCCTGCATACACTGTTGCTGACTCAGTTTCACCTTGGCCTTGCTTTCAAAGAGAAGTTCAAACCAAGGGACAGAATATGTGTAACCTTGGGAAGGACATGGCTTGCCCCTGCTCTTCAGCCTTTGTGGCTTCAAGCAAATGACAGGGCAGGTATCCCTTCTGAGTCTGGTGCTAGAGGACATCAGAGTCTTCCCCTGGGAACACAGGGCCACCAGGAATCAGAGTGACAAGCCATGCAAGCAGCAAGAGTAAATGAAACAATCTAGATGAGAGCGTATGTGTCACAGAAGCTACCACTCTGCTTTGTTAACTTCAGTTAGTTTTGCTGGGTAAAATCATACCAAGATACAGCAACACAGGATTAAGTCTTGCACTTTTATGTGATAGCAGCATAGGACAGTAGCTTCTGAAATTTGGAATTTAAATCTTCAGCTTTTCCCACTGTCTAACACCATGGTTGCACCCCCCTTAGGAGTTAATAAATTTTCCTTCTAAACTTTCCAGGTCGGACAGGCAAGCCACGTCTCTCATAGCTTGGATAACCACCAGAGGTCAGCAAACCACATTCCAGGGACTACCGAAGTGGTGAAATAAATTACCGCGTTTGGAGCCACGTGTTTTGCTTTGAATATTCAGAGTGCTGTGGTGGGCCCCAAACGGAGTTTGAGTAGGTGGTGGCACTGCCAGTGGCAAAAGAGCTGGTTCCATGTCCCTCAGTCCTGCTGCGAGGGTAGGAACACCGTGCTTTAGCCTGCTTTGCACAGGGTCCCACAGGCCACTGCCTTCGGGACTGAATTCCACAGAATTCCACAGAAGTAGTCCAAACCAGGAATATTCAAAAATAGCAATACCACTCCATTTTTCTTCAATTCCTGGGGAGGGCAGGTTTCCAAGCTTGCTAAACTTCATCTTGGCCCATGATGATATAGTGTCCGAAGGAAACTTGAGAGCCCACTGTGTTGAATAGGCTGGAAAGAAGTGGAAAAGATAAGGAATTCCTTCTACCTCCCCCATTCCCAGAGTCAGAATCTTAGAAGAAAGAATTGCATGGGGTTAGATGTGAGAACTGTCTCATTGCTGATTCCTGGCTCAGATTTTGCCCTGTTTTTATATGCCAATTGGCCCTATGGAGAGGTCTGATTAAAGGCACATCTATGTCCAGGGCATATAAATATTCTTTTCCATTGCCAGAAACAGGGCTGGGAGTCAGCTGTAAGTGTATCTTAAAAAACATACATGAGTGAATTGAACAGAATAAACATCTAGCTGAATGGATGCCTTTTTGACTCTGTAGAAAGATTTAGAGGTAATATGTAGCAGTTAAAAGATACAGGAGGCTGGAAAAGAAGAAAGAAGGAGGGGGGCAGCAGGGCTGGGAGATTTTCTCTGAAATGTGTTCTGCATAATCTAAAAGAAAAATGTGTGTAATTTGGACCCCAAATGCAGGCCAAAGCGACAGCATCTAATAGGGGAAACATGATTTAGAGGTCAGTTTATAAACTAAACAAATTTACTGAGTTTCATAAATGAATCTCATGGCAAGATCCAAAATTTTTTTAAAAGGTGGATAAAAAATATTGTATGTTAAGGAGGGAAATCAAGATGGTTTTTAAGCTGATGTCTTTAGAAATATATGTATATAGACTTTTTTATAGCTCTTGGCATATAAAATAAGTCATTATTCTAAATAGAAAAATATTGATGATGTCATAGGAGCCATTGCTGGACACATCAAGCTGATCTGATGAACTGGGGAAATCAATAGATATTTTCCAAACGAGATGGCATTTCTTTTAATTGGTTGTGTGAACGCGATATACTGCAGAGAGCAAACATTTAAAGTTAATTTTCATTTGGCTTGGATTTCTCTGTGTGTCATTCTATTATTTCTTTACATAGAATTTTTAGTTTATTTTGTTTTAAGGCTTGTTTTTTTCTATTGGTTTACATAT
>VZTZ01029588.1:18672-32263 GCA_013400955.1 Drymodes brunneopygia | reverse complement strand
TGGTTTACATATAAATTCCTTATCAGAATAGATGAAATAGCACCTATGTATTGTAGACACTCAGATAGTATAGCTTTGGGAGCTATTTGAATGGCTACCAAGATTAGAAAGTATTGAAGATTTTACCCAATAATTCCCACACTCCTTTAGACCGATTGAAATTTTTTTAGTCAAATAAGTCTTTTGATTTCACCCCCATAACAGATACATAAGCAGTTGTCCTTATGTCCCATAGCAAGTGAACATCAGAATTTGAAACAGAAATCCCAGCTGCTTAGACTGTAAACTAATTGCCAGGCTGTACAAATGGCACACATCATAGATCAATACACTAACATACAATTCAAGTGTTATTAAGTAATACTGCATGCCCTCCAGAGCCCCTCAGACTCAGAATTTTTCAAGGGCATATGATAATGAAATGCTTGAAAAAAAACACTGTTGGTCGGCACAGGATGCTGG
Organism: Drymodes brunneopygia; assembly: GCA_013400955.1. NCBI lineage: Eukaryota > Metazoa > Chordata > Aves > Passeriformes > Petroicidae > Drymodes > Drymodes brunneopygia. Next base: position 31,801 of record VZTZ01029588.1, on the reverse strand, counting down.
GCAGGGACCTCATTTGTGTGAAGTATTTTAGCTTTATGGTTTTTGCATGTCACAATATAAGTAAAAGAATCTGACAAATATTTGTTAATTCTTCAGGCTAACATTTTTCTGTTGGTCTTTCATCAGCTTCACATTTCTCCTCATGAAGGGGGGGAAGAAACAGAGCTGGTATCAATCTACAATGGTGAAGTACATATAAATATATGGTATATTACCCTTTCTGATTTTTTTGGTGTAGTTTTTAAATAAACTTTTCTATGGATTTTGTTAATACAAAATTCCTTTTGTTAAAGAAAGGTGTTCAATGTATTTCCACAGCTCTAATGGCAAAGCAATTTTTCTGCTCCAACTGAAGTGCTGCTAATTCAGGCAGGTACTTCAGACTTCATATCTTGACTTACAGAACCTATCTGTTGATTATATTGCTAGGGAAAATGGCAGTTACAGTAATTTGGGGTGGTTTTGCTATGGAGTTTTCTAATGCTGTCAAATGTGTGCATTGTGATTTCACTGGATTCATTCTGCTCTGATGCTAAGCACTAATTTTGTATTTACTTGCCATAAATGGCCCCAAATTTTGCTGCCTACTCTCTTGCTGTTTTAAGCCTTCTTAAATAATTTAACTCACAATTTGATTATGGTTTACCTTCTCCTTATGGAGAAATATTAGTGTATTAAAGAAACTCAGTCATTCCACTTATATCCCTCCCCTATTTGATATTACTGAATATAATAATGTGAGGTACTATTATTTATTTACACTGCAGTAGTGGAAGATGCTTTGAGGACATTACTTTGTTCGTGTCCAGGAATGATACACTTCATCATTTAATTGCATGAAAGCCATAAAAAATTTACATCTCTTAAAACATGTGAAACCTCCACAGAAATCAACGACAGAAGTTCACTGAGAAATTAGCAACACTTTGAGACTAGCCAATTATACTTTCTATTAGTTGTTTTTGCTGATCAGTTTCATGTTCCAATTCACATCCATTCTTTACTCATAACATGTCTGGAGCTGCTTCCAATATTTCATTAACTTTTTTAATATGGAAATAACATACCTAAGCATTTGTAAAATGCCTTTGACTACAGCATCTAAGCACTGAGTATGTGCCACTTACGAGGGATAGTGATGGGAAGTCATATTTTCAGCTTCTGAGGAGATGAGACCAAAAACAAGACACACATTTTCATCTTCTATTAGGGAAATTTAGGAAAGCCATAGTTTCAGGGAGCTCAGTTTTGTCTAGATAAAGTCTTTTTGATGCTGTAAGGACATTAAAAAGTCAGTGGTTACAGTCATGGACAAAATGCTCAAAACTGCATTCTAACTTTGCATCTAAAATTATACAAATCCACATTTGTGCTCATAAAACCCAGCCATCTTAATTTATAGTGAAAATAATTTCTGAGCTAACTGATAATATTTCAGATACAAACACCTTGGAGAGCAGATGTGATCCTTGCACTCACACATTTCATTGAAATTATTTTCCTGGCTATGGCTTGAAAAGCTGGATCCATATTTCATAAAAAAGAAGGGGTGTTGGCATCACGCTGGCAAATACTTGGGCACCTTGATGAGTTCAGATGCCTCCATGTCCCTGTTGAGCAGCATCTGACAGATAATGCCAAGTTTCTTACTCTTGGTATCTTGCAAAGCTTTTATTTCTTCACAAACCATGAAGGTAGGAGTTCTTTTTCTGAGCTTCTGAAAAGAGAAATAGCTGCATTCCTTGGTTATCTCTTGTTTATTTTTAATGCACCTTGGCTGCATTTTGCTGGGCATGTTGTTTTGCATGTGAAACAGAGATTTAGTATCATATTGAATCTTTAACACCACTCCTTTGGAAAGAAACCCATTCTCTTAACTATTCTGAAAATGCAGCAGAAGCTGTAATTCTTGAGTGACTTTTAAGTAAAGCTGCAGTTTCTTTTTACACTAGGGAACAGATGAGGAAGATTATGTGGTATGCGGAAAAGGCAAAAATTCCTTGTAGTCAATAATTGCATGGGTGAACAAGTACAGTAACTTCATAAATAGTATTCATCAATGTCAACAAAAGCTGTTCAGGTTAGTTGAAAATCACAAGGTTAGAGAGATGACTCAGACTTAAACAAACTTTTTTCCTTCAATTTTATGGACTTTGCATTTCTGATGTGACTTCCTAGGTATGGGAAAGATGGGTGAACAGTGAGGTATGAGGGACTATGAAGATCTTGCTGCAACTCGAGGAATGAGGCAGTAGCCAGAGAGCCAGTTTATGAATCACAGCTCTGTCACTTGCTCCAGAGAAAAGTGGTTTTAGCCACGTGTTTCACTGGTATACGTATCTGTCGCCATTCTGCCAGCCAAGAGAGGTATTTCCCTCTACACCCCTGCTAAACCCCTTCAGTGTAATTGCTCAAATCTGTGTGGAAGACACTGGGGTTGCTTGTTGCTTTCCTTTAATTCTTCTTAAATCTGCTTTGCTGCCGAATCAGGTGACTAACTACACAAAACGCTCACTACATGAGTAATTTGCCATCACTACTCCTTCTTTCTGTGTGGGTGATAAAAACCCTTATAGTGGAACTACAGTCTAAAGAAAACAATAAATACATCTTCCAAATTCCACAGGGAGTGGTCATTCATCCAAGAGTCAGGGATTTCTTAGTTCTGTCAACAAGCTATCCATCAAAATACTTGCAAATTACAGGAAATTGAAGTCTTCAATTGACTGTGGAATGACTATGTCACTTGCTTTTGTGAAATGATTTGGGAATCGTTTTTAATACTTTTAATTTTTAAATCGCTTTTAATTTTGGCCAATATAAATTTATAGGTTGACCAACCAGGGTAGAAATCTCATTCAAAGCTGAATTGCAGGAGCATGAAATGGGTCATCATCAGCATGCTTCTCCAACCTCCTCTTCCTCAGGATTTACACTTCCTCAAGTAGAAGTGTTCTTAAATTCATGCAGTCTTGCTGCCTGAAGCCCTGGACCCCAGCTGTGCCGGGAATCAAACAGCAATCTTTCATGTGCAACAGGCTGTACATGTGAGGACTTTCATATAATATTGATGAGGTTAAAGGGTCTTCTTGACTGAATTTGAAATTTTAAAATGGAGAAGTAGGATTTAAAAATCTTGCTACTGTTTCAAAGATGAGTCCTTCCTTCCTTCCTTCCTTCCTTCCTTCCTTCCTTCCTTCCTTCCGGAATTCCTTCCTTCCGGAATTCCTTCCTTTCGGAATTCCTTCCAGAATTCCTTCCGGAATTCCTTCCTTCTGGAATTCCTTCCGGAATTCCTCCCTCCCTCCCTCCTTCCTTCTCTTGTTTCCTCATTCCCTTGTTCCCTCATTTCCTCGTTTCCTCATTTCCTTTTTTCCTTCCTTGTTTTTTGTCTTCCTTATTTCCTTCTTTCTCTCTTTTTCTCTTTCTTCTCACATGTTTAGTATGTATTCAAGACTGCCCTATCAAAAGAATTATTAATTAGACAATCATTTAGATATTGGATCTCATTTCATTTTTTTTCTCAAATATTTATGAGACATGCATATTTATGCAAATATTCATTTTGCAATCTGTAAACCTACTTTATGAGTTTGCAGTCAGAATTCAGTCTTCCCAGGTTTTTGCAAAATCCTATTGCTAAATCTGACCTAAATCTGTTAAATATTGACTCCAGACTTGTCAGACAGAAATGTTATTCCAGTAATAAAACAACTCTATTAAAGATCATTGATATTGTAAGTGAGATAACTTCACAATGAGTGTATCGGTGTTTATTTTAATGAAACGGATTTCCTGGCACAATGTCAGCTAAACGTTTTATACTGAGAGCTGCCTGGAAAAAAAGAGACACGTTAAAATTAGCCTATAACAGGGCTTGTGATTTGGTTTTTAGGTCTTAGCAACTAAAAGTGTGTAAATGGAACTGCTTTCAATAAAGCACAATAATTTATTCTAGAAATTAGCAAGCCCACGTTCCACCTATAAAATCATTCTCTGTGATGTGCAACTGGCCTTCATTTCAGTGGCCTTGATTTATAGTTAGAGTTTGCTTTATTTTCAAGATGTAGAGACTGGGAAGCAGCCGGACAGAGCTATTAAAGCTGTTGTGCACAGCAATTTTTCAGGGGTTTATTAATTCTTGCAAAGAATAAGCCAATGAACTGAGCATTATTCAATGTGAGAACACCTTTTGTAAAAGAAGGGTTTCTTGATGAATAGATGTAGACTAAAAACCAAAACATATGGATGTTTGTTATATGAAATTAACCAATTCTGTTCGCCACATTTTCAGCTGCAAGACTTATCAAAATGAGGTTTCACATTTATTCATCTTGTAATTTCACCTGTGTCAGTGGTTTTGGTCCCAGGTTTTCTTTGATGCTTACATTGATGCCTGATTTTTGTACAGTAAAAAGATCCAGATTGCTACAGACAAGAAAGACAATCAGAGTAACTTAATTCCAGTGAGTGGAAAGCACAAGTTCTCACTGCAACAGAAATGCTTATATTTTCAGATAAATTAAGATGGAATCTATTTTTTTGGTTTGTAATGTATGAAAGTGAATTCTAATTAAAACATTTCTAATTAAAAAATATTTAAGTCAGTAAATCTATTAAAAACAAAACTGTGTGTCAGCTAGTCCCAAACTGCAGCATTTGCTTAAAAAATAATTTGGGCTTTTTTTATTCTTTCTCACAGAAGGTTTTCTTATGTGCTTTGTTTCTGAACATATCAGCTGCTCCTGGGTCAAAGTTTTTGAGGACTTCAGAGAGAGTGGATCCAGGCACTCTTAGTTTTTGTTTTAGCACAAATATGTTCAAATCACATGTCATCCATCAAATGTGAGCAGTTCTCTTGGCCACAAGTGAGGTGTCAGGTTCACCTATTTTGAATGCTGAGAGAACTGAAGGGACAAATATCTATGGATGGTTTGAACAGACTTGTAACGCTGTAGGCCATGCTAGCAGATCACTCAGATTGCAAAGGTCATGCAAAAGGTTAAGTCTTCTTTTAAGTTGCAATTAAAACCACCAAAGACCACAGATTGGTCAGAACAAGACTCTTAATTAATGTGGTTCAACTGTAAATGTGTACAGAATTCAGAGTAAAAACACCATATCATACTGCACTTAATATTTTATTAAAAACTTCCTATGCTAATGTGTAAAAGATGGGTGAATCACTCACTTCTCCAATAACTGAAGCTCTCTTTCCATGAGATTTGTTTTCACTTTTGTGCTAAAAGACATTCAGAGACTGTGCACGAGGTCCAACCCAGAGAGACCTGAAGTGGGCTCAGCTCTAACTGCTGAGGACAGTATTTTGTGGCACTCTCTGGGATGCAGCACCACATTACAATGGGAGACAGAGATGGCTGTGAACAGCAGTGATCCATCCTACTCGAACAAGTCAATCAGGTAGAGAGATTGCTATCCTACACTTCATGCAGGACGCGCAGTAACACCCCTACCTTTGTGGGTGCTGCAGAAGCAGGTGAAGAGACCTGAAACCACTGGAATTATTCCTGTGTTGATAATGAAAAATCACTGCAAATTGTAGGCTGAATAAATAATTTATGTGAACAGCCTTTCTTCTCAAGCACTGGTTATGCAAAGTGCTCAGCAGGCTGGATTTTACAAGCCTCCTAAATGTTGTGCTTTAGCCTATATGTAGCTATGTGGTGCTATCTGAAGAGTTCAAGGCATACACCAGCCAGGATTGCAACCAATGGAACAGCTCTGAGAAAGAAAAAGACATGAATTGAGCTCTGAGAGAGAGAGAGAGACAAAAAAAGAGGATAATTTCCTGGGTTATAGTAATCCCAATTGTCTGACAATTCAAGAGTAGGGGACAGAAACATTCTTATGTTAGAGGTATGGCAATAAGGCTAAAGGCTTTTGCAACTAGGTAAAATGATCCCCCCAAATCATCACATTTAGACATTTTGAGTTTTCTGGCATTGTTTCATATTGTATGTGTATGAATCCTTCAGAGTTGTCAGCAAAACTCCCAGTTGTCTTAAAGTTTCCTTGAGGAGTCTTCACATTGATTTGAAGAGAAGACAGGTGCAAGCGTTGAAATGAGTCTTTCTGTCCTTTCCCTTCTCTCACCTACATGAAGTTTCCTCTCTGAAGCACGTAGTATTTTAACAGGAAGCATAGCTGTGCCATATCTGTCTAGTATCACCCTTAGTATCATGGTAAAACTTTACATTATCTTACAGCCAAGTCCCACATTGCAGATTTGAACAAGGGATGTTAGAGTTCATTAGTATTTTCCTTTGATTGGGCCAAAAGAAGACTGAAATTGATAAGAAAGAGAGAAACAGAGGTGAATGAAGTAGACTGACTTACAATACATCTTTCCTCTATAATGAAGGCATGAACTAGTAAGATTGGTTTCAAAAAAATGGAGTATATTCTTCCTTCATGATACACAGAAAAACCTGGGGTTGCTGAATCTGCCTATCCCAGTTTCAGTCTGCCCAGACATTAGCTGTGTGGTTAATAGAAGCATAAGTAAAAATGTATAGCCTTAGCTCTCCATGATGCTTTAGTTTAAACTCTCTGCCCCTGCTTTTTCCAGCCCAGCTTCAAGCCAGCTTTGGAAGCAAAGTGCTCCCCCCATGCTGGGGTGCCCCATGCGGAGGAGATGCTCTGGAGAAAACCACACATGCAAGCATTTTGTTGTGACAAGCTGGGAACGAGTCTATCCGTGCAGGTCTGTGTGTCTGTGTGATTTTGTGCCTTTGTTGTGGTACAAAGCCTGGAGGGGAGTGAGAGACGTTTTCTGACAGCAGGCGTGCCAGTGCTGGGCCTGCTCAGCCCCACCAAAGAGCCAATTGAGGGTCCAAGTGAGGGGGCTGACACTCAGGTGCAGCACAACCCGTGCCCCAGAGGCAAGATCCCTGCTTGGCAGAGGGGCAAGCGAGGCATTCAGAGATGCTCAGGACCATGCACCCACACTCTCAGCAGCCTCTCAGCACACACTCCAGAGGAAACCTGAAGTCTCGTAACTGAGTGTTAATTATGTCTGAGTGGAATCTAGAGAAAAGGAAAACCATATACTGTATCAGCAGAGAAATGGTTTCACTGTGAGGAAACTAATGATGCTTTTATCAGGAACAATATAAAGATTGCTTTTTTACTAGTGTGTGTCCCACAGGGTTTGGACTATGAGATATTTCTGTATCTGGCTTTAGGTTCCTCTGAGCTTTTACATAATCAAATCAATATAGCTATGATTCACCCTCTGGCAACAACTGCTCCTTGCAAGTTGCTGCTGCTTCTTTAGTGACTGAAGAGGAAATAAATAAATAAATAAATAGAAAGAAACTTATTACAAATCCGTAAACATTGATTTGTTTGGTCTTAGATTTTACTTTTTTTAATTGCCAGAGAAAAAAAAAAGAAAGAAAAAGGGTGAGGAGGCGGGAGAACATATGAATTTGTGCTCAATGGGGCAGACAGATTGCTAGCCTGATACTTTGAAGAGAAAAGAAAAAAGTGGATTGATAGGATTTCGCGAACCTACATAAAGTATTGTCCAGACACACACTGAAATGTGGCTGAGGGGCAGATGGGGCAAAGAAGGGCCAGAGGCTGTAAAAGCTAAGGCAAGCAAAGAGTCCAGAGATGGGAAAATTTGATTTTGCACTAGCAGTACTGTTAGGGTCTGCATCTTAACTTCTGGACTCGAGTTACCCATCTCCAGTTTCCAGAAAAACAAAGGAAAGCAAAAAACCCCATAATAATTAAAATATAAAAATAAAAAAGAAATAAAAAATACAAGAAGACAAAAAAAAACCACCACAAAAAACTCACAAAAAACCCAAAATCAAAAGCAACCCACAAAAAAACCCAAATCAAAAACCGACAACAAAAAAGCCCAGAAAAAAATCTCTCTCCCAGATGTGTTTCTTTCTATGCTTCCTCCTTGCCATTCATGCTCCTAGCCCTTGACCCCTAGCTAATTCTCTTCATTCCAGAAATTTTCCCTCTCTCCCCTCCTCTCTCTTCTGGTGTCACACTGTCATTGTCACAAATATTTTCCCCTTACAGTTGCTGGTGTAAAGCAGCACTCTGGCACAGTCATCACACACCAGTGGAATTGACTTCTCTTGGGATCATGTCTTGTTTTTCCCTTGGCTGACATCTCTGTTGCACCAAAACAAAGGAAATACTGAACAAAAGGATCACTGGCTTTTTCACAAAAGAAATCTCATCTTTAAAACAAGCCTAATTTTATCCTTTCTTAAGACTGTGTGCTGTCAGGCAGGACTTTGGAGGAAAGTGTCCAAGAAGGATGACGCTCTTGGAGCAGGGAACTCCTTGATCAGTGTGGCAACTGTGGTTGTGAATGTGCCAACTAACTTCCCAGCAAGCTGTAAATCCTGAGCTAAATTCCTGCTAGTGATGCTCTCCTCAGTGACAAATATGTCAGCTGATATTTGTAAAGCACCTTGGGATCTTTGGACAGATGATGTCACTGGCATTAGCTTTTGGGATTTTCAATTTGCTTTCGACAAAAAAAGGACATGACAACCTTTCCATACATACTCCTCCCCTTCACCCCCATTCTGTATGAATTTTCTTGAGGTTTTCTCCTCTTTTCTTTTTGTTGTTTTTTTTTTTTTTTCCAAAAAAAGGAAAGGATATGTCCTTTACAAAAACCTGGAGTAGAATTTGATATTTTCCAAGTACAGATCATGACAGGGGGAATACAGGAGGCTTTTCCTTTTAGAGACTCATTCACTCCTAACGTAAATTTTGTTTATTTCTGCAGATCTAGCAGGAAGCTTAACATGGATTCACATGCTCCTAGAGGTGGTTATTCCTTCACCCTAGAAAGGCACACTTGTAAAAGAATGGATACCCTGGGAGAACGTACAGCCTAAATGCAATGGAACTGGCCAAGAAATCTCAAAATTTGTTGGTAAATCATTTTTTGAGACTCAATGCAAAAAATATTCAGTGAATATATATTTCTATACTTTGACTGGATTACGAAAATGGCTTATTATTCATTGGATAATTTAAGTCAAACCAAGCTCTTTCAGCCATTTCTGTTCAAATAAGAGTGATATATATCTTTTGCTATAGGAATGGATTATCTGTAGCTGTAGATACTGTGCTGTTTAAATTTTAAATCTTCTTGCTTTTTCCCAGGTGTCTGATGATAATGACTACTGCTTATGGTTAAGCGATGCCCTCCTCTTGTTGTGGACCACAAGGATGATCTCTCTTTGCTCCCTGTTCCTTTACAGCTCCAGGTATCACAGGACTTTGAATTACTGGAAAAATAAAAACAACTTCAATCTTGAATTTTGGGGAGCCTTTAACTTTTCAGCTCATGTAGAGATAGTGGTAACAATCTTGTACAAAGTCGTATCTCGCTTGTGTCCTGACATGGTCTTCTCAGCCTCATTTCGGTGACGTTATTAAGGGTTGTATCCTGATTACCAACATGGTAGAACAAGTGGCAACAAAACTGTTAGTTCTGTTTTCACTGTTGTAGCTACTACCTTTATTCTAGCAATGTGGACTTTCCTTTCTCAGTCCAGATAAATATAGTTCATGTACATACCGAAATATTTGACCAAATAGGAAAGTTATGTGCAACACCAGCTTGGTGTCTGCACTTCTAGGAATGAGTGGGACAGTATGCAGGCATGGTCCTTACTGTTGCAAACTGCCATCCCTACCAATGGACCAGTGTCAATAAAAGCCAGCCTGCTCCTTTCTGCATGAGGGTTTAACTACTTCCAACACAGGCAGACACACACACACAGTTAGAAAATACACACTGGAAAGCTAATAATACTTACTTGAGGCTTTTAAACTCCTGAGGGGTAGATAGATACAAGGTAGTAAACCAGCAGAAGGAAAGAAAAGCAGTTAAAAAAACCAAACAACTAATAAAAAATCCTATAGGAAGGAAACAACACTTCCCTAGTCTCTTGCTCCCTTTACCCTCCCCCACACCCCCATCCACTTCTTACAGAAGAAAAATTAAAAACTGGGCTAATTGCTGTACTTGCTGTGGTGGCTTGCCTGGAAATGAGCCTATGAGTTGAAGGCATATGGTGCTTATGTTGGAATTGTTTTCTAAACAGACTTTTTGCCTGTGTGTCTTTTTCACCTCTTTCAAACATCTTGTGCCAAAAGCAGTAAAAACACTGCTGCATTAAACATAAATCAGGGCCCTGTGCCTGCAAAGGACCTCTGTTGTTGGAGGGAGGTTGTTGGACTAGGGATGAAAGGAGACCTACCACCGCATTGATCTGAGGTGATTGTGGGGAGCATATTCAGCTAGGATGCTCCTAGCTAGTTAAGACAATGTGGAACATTCAAGCAATTAATGAACACATGCTTCAAGTAGAAAGGCTGAGCAGGGGATTTTAGTGGATGTGCATGTTTCTTGCACTGAATGTATTCTAAAATAATACACTTTTATGTATTTGTTTTGATAGAGTATTTTACCTATCTGGAGCATTTTACCTTTCCCATTACAAACCATATATTGACTATTTCTAGAACAGTGTGAAAATATTCGTTAAATTTTTTTACTAAATGGAATGGCTCTGCAAATTAACATAAATTCACTACAAATTTAGTGTGGGACAAGCTGCACTATGTCACACCTGCAGCAATTTTCAGAAGCCCAAATTTAAGAATTTGTTTTCTGTGTTGCTAATTTGCTAGTAGGTTGTTACGATTTTAACCCTTCCATGCTAAAGGCATAATCATTCTTTACACCTGTGATCTCTTTAGACCCCCAAATTCTGAGGTGGACCTATATGCTTCCTACTTGCAACAGAAATTGTCAGTGTAGAAGAAGACTGCTGGCAATTGTTTTTGCAGTTTATGCTCTTACATATGTAGTGTATGACCAGTTACATTTACTAATGGCTATGCATGACGTTTACACAGAGAAAACAATGAACAAACATCTGGGGCCTTTATGTGGGCTGTAGTTGGAAGTTAGCTTAAAGTGAAAGTGTTTGCCCTTATAGTCTCCAGATACTTTATGTAAATTTTTAGTGATTAGGCATATTAATCTAGGTATCCTAATCTGTGTATTCAGCCAGCTAAATTCCCCCCATCACAGCAATGAGTAACAATACTGTCAATGGGTGGCTGAATTTCTACAGCATATACAGACTGAACACTGTTTATAAAGTACTTGGGATTTTTTTCTGCTTTTGGAGAGCAGAAGAAACCCATCCATAAGTTACACCTCAGGGAAGGAGATTGTGGAAGATACTGATGCTGCACTTGTGTCCTCCCCATCACTCAGTTCTGTTGAAGACTGCTCGGGGACTTTTGCTGAGATTATGCTCAGTCATCTGTTGAGGTATATTTCCTTGGAGGACAGACTTTCAGTTCAGTACTGTCCTCCCTAGCACTGCCAGTGTCCCCTTGTGCAGGGGGAATAATTCCATCCTCCTCAATGCTGTGGATGGAAAGTGCATGACACATGTGGGTGTGTGTACTCCCTCAGGTGAATGGGAGCAGCATGCAGGAGAGGTAGATTTCATGTGCAGAAGTATACAGAAAAGGCAATATGGCTACTCAGAAATCAGTGCTGTATTGGGGCCAAAATCTAGTGCTGGGCTCTTCAGCAGATCCTAGAAGACTCATCACTTTTAGAAACTCACAACCCCCATTCCTGCATAAGGAACAAAGCCCAGGTGGAAACTCTGACCCGAAATGTATAAAATTTCCTTTCTTCAAAGTGCTTTTATTCTCTTGGCATAGGGACAAATTGTGCCTTGAGGGCCAGATCTGCAAGTGAATCCATATGGAGAAATCTTGATGTGTTGGGAACATCATTCAAGTCAACGGGATGCTGTGAGGGCACAGAAGCTTGCCAGGTCCAAGCTGCAATTTGAAAAGTGTTTTGTGTTCCTTCAAGGTAAAGGCATACTATAAACCTAAGCAAGAATTTTTTTAATAAGAAAACTATTGTGCTTGTGCTTTTATTAGCAAAATTCAAGAGAAGACCAAAACCAACATAGCTTCTATACAATAATGTTTCTTTTCCCAACAGGTGGAAGGAATTTTATCTCGTACTTTGAGCTACAGGGAAGAAATAATCCAGTGGATAGCTTATCCATAACACGGGTATCAGAAAGAGTACAAGTCCTAAGAGATCTAACCTAGTTGTACAGTAAAACTGAAGGCATTCTGGGCAGTGCAAGCTATGCTGTGTCTGTTCAAGGCACAAGATGACAAATTCTTTTTACAAAAAACCACCAAACCCTATAAACTCTTACTTAGTGAACTTGAAAGTACATTTAGAGGAATCTGGTTATGGCGTGTGACAGCAATGCGGAACCATAAAGACACTATTGTATATATTACTTTTGTGTTTTCAATGTGCTGTTGTTGGCTACAACCTGACCTGATGGAATGAGCATAAATCTGGGAACCAGAAACTTCTTTGATTTTATTTTCTGTTCCATTTATTTCCTGTCTCACCTTGAGTAAGTGACTAAACCTATTTGACAAAGGCTTTATTTGTAGTTGCCTGTTTGATAAATGTATAGAGTTTGCAGGTCAGTTGCATAAACCTGAAAAGCTCGAGTGAAGGAATTGACTATCCTAGTAGTCTCCACTAGAAGGGAAGGAAGTTTCTCTGGCTTTCAAAACAGACAACGCAGTTCACACTCAAATTAGATCCCCCTTTGCTTTCCTATCCAGTGCTGTAAAAGTAATCTAGATTTTACATCAACTAATCTGGGTCCTTCTGTCATGATTGCATTCTAAAAGGGGGTTTCTTGGCTTTACTTTTCATTCAGGCATCACAGGGACCTTCTATCTAGTGGGAAGGTAAAAATGTTAAATAAGTCCAATAAAGGTAAAATGTCATTTTGTTAGGTGTCTATCTTCAAAAGAAGCCCAACCTTTCCTTTGCAAGTCCACATTTCCCTGTGAAATGCTTGCTCCCATACATATTTATTGCAAAACAGATGCTTGTTGTTGACATCAGTGAAAGCAGGACTGGGCCTAAGAGAATTGCCTAACTTTACTACACTTTGTAAGTTCATCCCTCACTGGAACAGAGAGGCACCAGATGGGTGGTAGTGGTTTGGAAGGAATGTGTACCCCACAGTCTTTTCTT
>VZTZ01029588.1:0-18643 GCA_013400955.1 Drymodes brunneopygia | reverse complement strand
TTTTTTTTTTTTTTTGGTTGCCTGCTCTTGATCTTTCAAGAAGTATGTTAAAATGAGTACAATCCAAGTAGGCATATTGTATATAAAATGAATGACAGCTCCTAGCGCCACCAAGAAAATAAAACCCTTTGTTTATTTAAGATTTTTAAAAATACGTTTGGGAGTAGAAGTCACAGAGTTATAAATGAGCTCCCCGACCACCACCACAAAAAAATAATTATAATAAAAATAATGGCACCATATTCCCTGATAAACTTGTGCCAGAAAAACTCTTGGGGATCAAGTTTTTGTCAGTCCCCAGCTTTTACCAATTTAAATTCTTGGCAGCATATTAAAACAAAATGTAGAAGGTATTTGAGACTGCAATCCCTCAGGTACTAAATCTAGTGTTTCCTGGCACTAGATGAATGTTACTGGAGTTAAAACCTAGCACCATAGCACCAGATCTCCATAGCTGTTCATATTTATACTTAACAGACAAATATGTCATTCTTTCAGTATCCCTTTACACTGCCAATTTTTTCTCACATTTTTTGCTCTGATAAAAACAAAGGTGAGAAAGTTCCATGCAGTGACTGACATCACACTATTTTTATTTGCTTTTCAAATGTCTGGGACACACCTTTTCCACCCTGAACATGTTGTGTTACACTACTTTCTACCTACTTGGTAACAAAAACAGGAGGAAGAGCACATTATCTGCCAGCTATATGCACATCCTAAACAGACCAGAGCAAGATTTCCACTCTGCATAGGTGGAAACAGAATGTTGCTCAGACTCTTGCCCTGAATCTTCTGATCAGTCTACACTGGCTGCTGTCACGGCACACACTAAGACTGTTCTGTGGCTGAGTTAGTCAGCTGCTCTCTCCTGATGCCTGATACCAAGTGAAGTTTGCTCTCTGACAACAATTCTTACTTTCTGCTTCTCCTATGCTATTCTCTACCACCCAAGACAGGGGATTTAAAAATCTAAGTCTAAATTCATGGGCCCTTTCAAGGCTGAGGCCTCCTTGTGGAGAGACCAAGGCTTTCTACTCTGCTCTGCAGGGGTGCCACTGAAAATACATCTCACATCTGAAGCTTATTTTGAAGATTAAGTAGATAGCACAACCTGTGCCATGGAAATGATTCCTAGTATCACAGCTGATTTCAGGGCAGGTCCTTAATGCCCTCTCTAAAGACTGCCTTTGTTCTTTTTTCCAAACTTACATCTTTACCTTAGTGTAACAAGCACCTACATACACATTCTTTTGTACTGTCTGATCAGATTACACTCTTCGTTTTTTTCACACTCCTTCATAGAAGCCACCTTTCTTAATTCTCATTTTTTCCCATAAATTTCTGAATCTTCAAGGGCATAAAGACACAAGTGCTTCCACTGTAAATCAAGCAAGTGAAATATTTAATTCCCAATATTCAGTCACTGCTTTCACCTACTGACCTTTCCATTTAAAATTGAACTACTACAACTGGCCAAAAAAGGAACATAAAATGCCTGCTTATTGGTGAAACCAGATACTCCACATATTCATGCTGTGCCTGCAGAAATACTGATTCAGTTCCATTGACTTTGCTATCCCAAAACCCCAAATCAACAAGCATAGGAGCACATAAAATATCTGAAGCAATTTCTACAATAAAGGTATGAAGTCAACCATTTATATGCCTGCTTCCATTCATGCATCCTTATCTCCTTTGCAAAACCATGGATTTGCCCAGAATACAAATCTAGACAGTGAGTGACTCAGATAGAATCTTAGGTCCCTTATGTAAAAAACCAGTTCTCTCTACTGCTTGCATTTCCAGGACTCTCAAGAGCATTGATCTGATGAAACCTCCAACAGGGAGAAAATCAGAAAGAAAGGTTTCTGAAGGATTGTACCTTTTCTTTCAAAGAGATACCTTTAGAGCCACAGAGGGGCATTCTCCTTGGCTCTGACAACAGATTTTGGCCCTTTGCAATCTGTTTAACTTCTGTTAGTTTTGCTGAATGCCTCAAGAGCTGCCCTTGCAATATGAAAAAGAGAGAGAAGAAGATGTGTGAATCTGGCCCAGGAGGGAATGAGGAGAGAAGAAAGGCTGGGTTAGAGTGGATGGTTATGTATTTACTATATGATACTCAGCTTTATATTGATTTCACCTATTTGGTGGACTAAACATGAACTTAATAATCAGATCCTGCTTAAGCCATGTGCTTCTCCATTAATTGACTCTCGCATATTGATTAAGATGTTGACGTATCCCAGTATTGTTCGGTGGTAATGCAGCTGAGAATGGGCCTTCTCTCCCTGCATTCTCAGCACTCTCTGTACTGCTGTCACCACACTCCCTTTAATGGATAAAGCTGTCATCCTAAAGCTAGAATGTCTTGCAGGCACAAAGACGAAATTAACTGTTCAATAATTTATGGGACATGGAAAAAACTTTACCCAACAACTTCAATTGATTGCTGTAAGTGTTTTGACTGCCCTTGCCTGCTTTGCATAAAGTCAGCTACTTTGCAGAGCCTGATTACCATTTACAGTAGTTTCTTGGCCCTCTTCACGTTACAAGATTTTGAAGAACTTTGGCTTGTTTCAAGGGAATTTCCTGCGTTATGCAGACCTGACATTTTTTCTCTTCACTGTAGATCCATGAGAAAATCAAGATCTTCAATGAAATGTAGTTGGTAAGCCTAGTAAGCAGAGTTTAAACTCAAATGATTTAGATTGGTTTGAGGCTGTCTGTTTTTTCCAACTCAGGTATCACAAATATGTGCAATCAGTGGACCATCACAGGCAAGGAAACCTTTCGCACTTCAGGTAAGTTCAAACCATAAGTTTGTAAAATATCTGGTTATTTCAGAACCCCTGAAGTGAGCTGATGGACACAGTCCAGCTTAAGGAGATAAGAGTTCATATCACAAAAGCAGACCACAACAATTTTAGCAAGAAGGTCTATGCAGCAAGTGATGTCTCTTCTCAGAATGATATATGTTGTCTTTTTGCTGGAGAAGCTGACAGTGTATCGTGTTTTAATCAGTGGCAACAAGAACATAATTCTCCAGCGATTCTAGTTCCTTTCACTATTGCCAGAGTTTTTAAAAACAAAGTGCTCTTCCCCGTTTGGCTGTCTTTTGAAAAATTATTTCTTTTTTTTTTTTTTTTAGTAGATATCTTTAATGCAACTTTCCTTTTTTTTGGTGAGTTTGGTGTTCAAGAAACACAACACATGTAATGGTTGGTTAAAGCCAGGAACAACAGAAAAGAAGATGGTGAACAACTTTCTGAAGTAATTTTCCGAGCGTATTTCCATTGTGTCTTACGATATCTCTTGCTGTATTCACAGTGACATGTGATGTTTCCGTGGTGGATTATAAATTCACCATTAGGAAAACATATTTTCTTTTGGCAGGTATGAAACACGACAATCAATCCAAAGGATACCCATCCATTGGGACCTTGATAAAGGAAGCAGAATCTGCCATCTTCTAAAAGTGACAGGGAATGATAAGCATATACTTATCCAGAGATGTTTCAATTTTGGGCAGCCACAGAACTGTCAAATTCTCTTGTTTCAAGCCCAAATGACTAAAGTATTCTTAATAAATCAAGGTGAAATGACATTGATCATCCTATTTATCCAAAGTGCAGATTTTCAGTAAAACTTCAAGATCAGCAAGGTTGTGCTGAACTTACTATAATGACTGTGCAAGGATTGTGTCTGTAGCATTAATTTGGGCCGGTAAGATCAGATATTAGCATATCAAAGCCTGACACTTCTAATGGGTATTGTACCCAAAGCAGTAGGAAAATGTCTTTTAGATGTTGCAAGTTCTTGACTTGCTACCCTCACAAAAGAGCAGCTGGCCACAACCTGCAGTGAAGTGACATTTTGGAAGACCTGAGAAAATTTAGTTTTGCTGTAGGAAAAGAAAAATCAGTTTTTAGGTTCTTTTATTGGTCAGCATCCAAAGAGTTAACATGTGGTTATCTAGGGCCATCTCTAGAAGAAAAGGGTACATAGTATATGCAATGTGAAGAGGAAATCAAAACAGAAGGAAGCAAATAATGAAACCATATCCAGTTGTGTTTATTTGCTTTTCTCATTTCAAGGTGTTAATCCTGTGTTACTGAGAACATTCCTAGAATATTTCCCAGATGGAGACACAAATGCACTAGTATTTCCTGCCTCTATGTACATTATTTCCATTTGTTCTCCTTCAAGAAGTTCTTTCTGCACATTCCCTCCAAGTGGCAGGATGTGTTGATTTCCGGTTTATTGTAGTGCTCGGTAGTTCAGCACCAGCAGTCAGAATTTTCAGTAGTCTCTGCTGCTTGCTGCAGAGCCTGTTCAAAGTCCAAGCCTCTGGAAGGGTCCCCAGGAGGACTGCAGCTGGGCCTGTTTGGATATCAAAGTCCAAATTAAAAATTTATGCCAGTGTTTGAAAAATATCTGACCAAAATCTTGGTATGGATTAAATCTCCCTTGCCATGCAAGCTTATCCAACTGGGACTTTAGGATTTATTTTTAAAGTGAAGAAAGGACCAAATAGCTGCATAAACTGATTTGGGTCAGATGTTTGTTAGCTGAATTATCACTGGTAATGAATCCTTCTAGACCTCATGGGGAGGCTAAAAGAGCTCTGGCTTTTCTCTTTCACTCTTCCTTNTTTTTCTTTTCCTTTTTTTCATTTCTTTCCCCACCTCTTTCCTTGTCTCCCAACTTCTCTTCCTCCCTTCCCTTTACTTCTCTCTTGTATTTTAAGTCAGAATTCACAGCAAGGCAATTGCTCACTACTTACCATGTGAGGACACCCATTCACAATGGGAGAAGCAAACTTTTGTACCTGCCAGAACTAAAATTCAAACTGGGACATCAACAACATAGCAGCAAGAATATGTTGCTGGAAAAATTCCTTTGGTCCCGCACCTCAGAGATGAACTGAAAAGAGACAAGAGCTTGCTAAGACACCTTTTTGTAATGACTCCTCAGTCAGGGCTACAGGGCAATGCTTAGTTCAATGGGTTGAGAAGTCTAAAGCGGCTGCAAAAACACAGCCACTGTGCTTGTTGATAATTTACTTGCTTGCATCTTCCTGCAGTACATCATTTAGTGTCACTCATGCATCTGCTGACTGTTTTTTTTGCTAAAATGCTATAGGTTAAGTCAGGGGACACACACTTGTGTGTCTGTCAGACCTTACTCTGTTGGTTTCTTTTTTTTCCCTGCAGGAAGCAGAGCTCTGAATTAATCCAATTATTTCACAGGGTCTTGGGTAAAGAATAAAATGTCTTAATTATCTCAGTTAGGTCCATATGACAATAGTGGATCAGCAGAGTTAGTCTGGTTTGCATATTCTCTTAAGAAGAAATCCCAAAAGTTTTTGGTGAGCAGATCCTTCACCCCAAAAGTGCATAGGAAAACAGAATTCCCCAGACTTGGTCCTGCTCCATAAGAAGTCTTTGTACTCTTCACATGAATGCCTTTTATTTGGTTTGATTATACCTCCCACTAACTATGTTTGCCACTCCCTGGTTCTTATGGTGAAAAAGAGAGCAATTGATAGCTATCCACCTCCTCTTCTGTGTCACCATGATTTTACAGATAAAAGAACGAAAGGATTCAAGCCTGCCTGAGAACAGTATTTTCAGGCCAAGAGTGGGGTTCAGACTAGACAAGCAGATACATCTGCCCTGCAGCTATGTCTAGGAACACCGAGCACTCTGTCTTACTGAGTGAGAACAGTATCCAGCCCAAGAAACCTGTAGCCCCTTCTGTGTACTCTTTGACAAGTCCGTGGAAGCTTTGCTGTTCCCCAAGACATTCTTGTCCAACTCCCGCTTGGTGCACGAGAGCAAGGAGGTGCCACCACACTGGGAGTCTTCAGGGCTTCCTGACCTCCAGCCAGTGGCCTTAGAGCATTTCGGCCAGGGCAATGGAAGTCACCACAGAGAGGAGGAAAAGCTACCAGAAGCATAAGCAAGGAGCCAGCAGCAAGTTGAAGTATGTGGCCCTTCAGCAGTAATGTTCACAAGGGTGCAGAGGAGTGTCCAGCCTGAGCCCTTAGTGGGCCAGACCAGAGAGCAGGAGCACTCCCACCTGCTCCCTCCTGTGACTGCCAAACCAAACCTCCTGTGATCTGCTGCTGCCAAACACCCCTGCACAGCCTCCGGCCACCCTTACAAGTGTTGTCTGGAGGCCAGTAGCACAGAATAGCATCCAGGCAGCTCCCTGCACAGCATGTGTGTGCATGAGGTCTGATGTCACTCAGAGCACTCTGTGTCATGGCAGGTGAACCCCAACATGCTCTGGTGGTTGACCTGTTAGTGGATGGTAAGAAGAGCAAAACAAGGAATGGGCTGGCATCTGGCCAAGAGCCAAGAGGTTTGCTGTCAGCCTTGTGGCTTCTGGGGAAGTTTTTCACTTATTATTACTAATTTTTTACATAAGACAGGATGTGCTGTGAGTCTCCTCTTCCTGACCAGGCTCTCTAACGAGCACACAGACAGAGACGTGCAGCACGCAGGCTGGTGGCCCAACCTGTATGACAGAGAGGGTTCACAGCCCTCAGTTTGTGTGCTCTGCTCCTGCAGACATGTAAGGATGACACCCCTGGGAAATGCTATTTGTCTCTCACATGCCTCTGAGGGCCAGACCAGAACACAGCCACTGTTTATGCTCCCTGTCTTTCCCCGTAATCTGTCCCCCAGCCCCTGGATATGCTGAGCTTTGGTGGATGTGGAGGGTATGCAGCTGACCCATGCAGGCTGGGGTTGTCTGCCCTCTGTGTCCTCCAGCAGACCTGTCCCCAGCCCCAGCCAGCCCCCATGAGTGAGAGATACGAGGTGGGAAGGCATCTCTCTGCTCTCTTGCAGGCCGCTGATGAGCTGAAGATGGCCTAATACACAAGGCATGGGGGCTTTCCTTTTACATGGTGACTGTGTTTTGGCTCTCTTGAGCTAGCTCCCAGTGAGAAGCAATGGACTGCTTTTAAATGTTTTATCTTGGTTTTTTGGCGTCCCAGGAGGGAAGCCAGTCTCTGGAGAGTAGTCAAAGAGTGAGCTGGCTTTCAGGACCTTCTGCAAACTAGCAGCCTCTCCCTGTGAAGCCAATCCAACTTGCTTGCACTTCACAACATAGAGAGGTTTCTTCATGTGACAATAATAAAGTATTTTGTCACTTTGTAGCACGTCTCTCCTCTCTGGACTTCCAACCCTTGGGAAAGGGGTTTATTCCCATAATTTGTCTCCTTTCTTGTCCACTCTTTTTCACACAGCAGTGCACTTGAGGGGCCCACGCCTGGTGCATGCCTGAGTAAAATGTTAGTTTCTGTAGGGAGAGGCAGGGTTCAAGAATACAAGCCTAGTAGGGTCATTGCAGAAAGAATTTTTATGGGTTTATAAGAACACAGAGCAAGGCAGATTACAAAGATATTAAAGAGGTGAGGCAGGAAAAACTGGGTACTTGATGCACTGATGTGCATCTTGAATTCGGTTGAACAGGGAACAGTTGTTCCTGAAGGAACATTTTCTGAAGTAATCACTGTTCTGAGGAGGAAAGGGAATCATTCACTCCCACTCCACAATAGCTGAATGGCAAGAAACACATTAAAAAGTGATATTTTAAAATTCCCAGATAGGGAGAAAAGGTGGTTTTTCAGCAGCAGAGCAGGGAAATCTGGTCCAGAGTAGCCTACAGGCATTAACAAGAAGTACAGATGTCACAAACTCCCACAAACTACTTTTTTCTTAAGATTGCCTTGTGTGACTTTGTTAGGACCCCTGGACCAGGAGTGCAGTGTCTTTTGTACAGGAGTTTGACTCAGCTGGAGAATGATGGTCACTGTGGACAAGACTAGTGTGACCATCTGTGTATCTCACCAAGTTCTTTAGTCCTTACATTGCAAAGATTCCTTCTTGTGATCAGAAGATCATGGCTGCAGCCCTGCAGTGTGGCTGGCATAGAAATGTGAGTCTTGACTACATTCCCAGCAGTGCTCGGAGGTGAACACAGCCACTTCTCTTCTCTGACTTTTCTACAGACTTCCACAGTTATTGCAGACTTCCTTATTATGCCTTCTTGCCCAAGCCCAGTGGGCAAGAAATTCCCATTGGCACCTCAGACCAGCTCCATATCTTACTCCTCCTCATGGCCCTGCAGTCACGGCCTGGCAGTCTGCCACAGATGGAAAGGCAGTCACAGGGTGAGTCTTTATGTGTCCCAACTATATGGGAGTGAACAGGAGGTTGAGAACAAATTCTTTCCTTAAAGCTTAAAAGAGGGCTGGTGGCTAAAACTGGACACTAGCAAGAATGAGCTTAGAAGGATAAGAATGTAGAATATTTCTTACTGAAATAATTTATAGCAATGAATAGGTAAAAAGTAGGTAGAATTTTCATTGGGAGGAAGTTCCATCCTTGTTGGATTTCTTCAAGACAGCTCTGCTCACCTTTTAGCATATCTTGAGGTTAGAGAATGCAGACAACTTTTAATTATAAGACTTGAGATCTGTCCCAACATTTTTATTATTCCTCCTGGTCTTCTTGGGTCACTCAGAATTTTGCCTTTTGTGTGCACTATTTTGTGGTGCTTTGCAAGAAAATCTAAGGAAGATAATCCACTGGAAGTCAGTCTGCTTTCCCCACCTCACTCTATTTGGATGGAAGCCAGACTGGGTTGCATAAGTAATCAAAGATTCTAAACTGAGTAATTGTTCAAAAACATGCTGGGACATCCATGTATTGCAGCCTCCTCAGAACTACCATTTCATTCTCTTCTGGCCTGTATCACTGTTCTTGAGAGACACAAGTAGAGCTCAGGTCAGGGCTTGGAAAGGAGTGTAAGGCAATATTTTCTTGAGTTTCTTAGCTTCTTGTCTCAGCAATTTACAAAAATGCACATTCATTCTGCTTCCTCAGGTTTCCCAGGGTTTTCTTGGGAGTAGTGGATACTGTTTCTAAGCCAGGGGTATACCATGGAAAGATTAATCTATTCGTGTGAGAGAGGATGCACAGTTATGAATCACTTGTTTTGAGATGCAGAAACAAATGAAAGAGTTAAATAAGAGAAAAAGAGTACATTGTAGTGATGCCCTAGGCAACCCAGTAGAGATCTCAGCACAAGGGCAGGCCACAGAAGAAAAACAATTGGGGCAAATATGGCAGGGCTCAGAGTTGCAGCCATTTTTTTCACCCTTATCCACTTATCCACTGCTCTCTACCCATCCACCAGGTACAGCTTCTCTTACTCCATGGGAACAGGGGCAATCTGTTCTGGCATTGGAGTAAGGCAGGCAGGAGCTCTTAGTGCTGAGTTTACTTGAGGGTCTTGGATGGAAGCATCTGGCAGTTTATTCTTGGTCTGATTATTGCTGCCTGGGAGATT
Organism: Drymodes brunneopygia; assembly: GCA_013400955.1. NCBI lineage: Eukaryota > Metazoa > Chordata > Aves > Passeriformes > Petroicidae > Drymodes > Drymodes brunneopygia. Next base: position 9,274 of record VZTZ01029588.1, on the reverse strand, counting down.
TAGAGGGACTTTGAAGACAAAAGGGGCCAGTATCATTATAGCTACATACATCACAGGAGGCAAGAATTGTGTACCAGAGCTCAGTGTACAAGATCACTTTTTGCAGTCATCCTACACCAGATGATTGTTATCTCTTCCTGGTCATATAGAGGACCTGCAAATGTACATAACTTGAGGTTTCACAAGCCAATAGGCTTGGCAGATCTGTGCACACCTGTGAATTTTAGCTCAGCTGTCAAGTGTGACTGCAGTGGTACAGCACAGTCCAGGTTCTATTTCATTTACACCAGTGTCAATGCAGAGCAACTCCACCGATGCCAAAATGTGGACCTAAAAGCTGTTTGCCTGTGGCCTGAGCTGGAGTATCATTTATATCTAGCATGAAAAAAAATTTCATCCAAATTGTTTCCTACAGGGGCCTCTGTGTGAAAAACCAGAATAATTTGACAATTGTGAACCAAAGCACAGGCACAATTCTGAACTGCTTTGAGAACTGGGATAATGTTGTGAATTTATAACTATTCCTTTGCTGGTGGCTGGTTTTGTTTTGTAAACTCCAAGATATCCATGGTAAAGTTTTGCTGGTTCTGATGGTAGGTGGGATGCTCTTTTCAATATTGACTAGTGACATTTTTGGTCTGTACATGTCCGATACGCAGGAACATCATCAGAGGTGGTAAGTCAGATGGTATCCAGGACTCTCTCGGCCAAATATAAGGAAGAGTTTCTGGTTTTGCAAACAACTGCCCAGTATCTAAGTCAGACTTTCATTTAGGTCCTCAGGGTGTTAACTACTCCAGCTTTGACTCACTTGGATCTTAGCAAAGTGGGTCAAAGAGACTTAATATAATGATATATTACACATTTATTGGTATCTTCCAGATTCTTCTGATTTGATCCCTTCAGTCTGGACTGAGATTGAAGATCTGCACAAGAGTTGCTTATGTGTAGAGACAGGAGCTGCAGCTTTGTAGTAAATTGAAGAAGGGGCTGGACAAGGGCAAATGGAGAATGGAAGAAACGGGAAGAGTGTGAAGGAAAGTTTAAAAGAAAGATGAAGACAAGGAGTAAGAAGACTTCTCAGGGTCAGACAGAATCTGATAAACTTTGACGAAAGCCTCAAGATACTTGGAGGTGTTTTCTAAACCTTCCAACCTTGCAACATTCTCCCGTCATAGTCTGGGGGTAAAGTGATTTATGAGTGTACATACTTACACAGTTCTCTGTGATCATCTTGATAAGGTAAATATATCACCCAGCAGGAAGCTCCACTACACACTACTCTCCTTCCTGAGAGAGAAATTCAGTGTTGTGGGCCCCAGCTATCCCTTTCTGACATACGCAGGGCATGCAGTTTAGTTCTTCATTAAAAAATGTCCCATCGAGATGTTTAAACACAGATCTCTCTGTAAGGGTGAATGCTTTGAATTGCCCTCCATCCAATTCCTCTCCATTTAATTGGTATAAAGCAGCTTCCCCTTGGCTACTTCCTCCCTTGAAATTGCATAAGTAGCCTCACTGGGAAGGCATAGGTAAATATTTCACACTGCACACCATGGATTAGGAGCACAGGTCCCATTAACCAGAGCTGGAATCACTCGGCTGTTTTTCCCCTCACACTGTGTTAGAAATGTACCCTACAGGATGGAGAGACTGGGCTCCCAAGTGCCACCTTATGAAGAAGGTGCAGAACACTTTCATTTACTACTGCATGTGTTTCCATTAGTAGAGTCAATTGCTCTCTGTCCTCAGTTTTAAGACTCCCTGTTTGTCTCTATTACAGCTCTGTTTCCACAAGCCTGCCAATCCTCCCTAGTCCTTCCATATGAGCCTGCAAAGTTTTGATGATACAACACCACAGCATCCTGGCTTTCATTTGATTTAAAGTTTGTGATTGCAATTACGGACTGAGCATTTCTATGGGCTTACTGCTGCATAGGAAAGCTTTTGTACCCAAGGCATTGTCAGTTTGGCGTGGCAGCTTAGGAGATGTCAATAGAGCAGAGGCCTGAGTATCCCGAAACCTGAAAAGTACATGGGGAAAAAACTTGACTGCTGCTTTGATTCAGAGCACCACAGCTACTGTCCATACCGGCATGAATCCTTCAGGGTGGAAAGTTTATGTATGTGTGTAAATACTAAGCAAAAAACCAGAAGACATTCATCACATATGTAAAAATAGAGCTGTGGTTAATATAGTGTACACTGTGGTGTGTTACTACTCTGAGATATGGTGTCTCTGCTGCTTGCATGGCTATGATGTATCTACTTGTGAGATACCAGCATTCCTCCTTTACAATTATGTTGAACGATGCCACTACACCTTGTCTTTACCACACTCTTCCTTGCCTAGGAAATTTATGAAGAAAATGGCCTGTTCCAAGCAGACTGTGCAGGTGAGGTCATGTCATGGCAGCTAGTAAGAAACTTAAATTTACACTTATGAAAAAGTGAAAGTTATTTTAAAAGTCTAATTCAAAATTTTAACTGTCAAAAAATAAAATTTCATTTTTATGTGATGTTATTAAAATGAAAATGCATTGAAGAATTGTACTCCAAAAATGTAAAATTCTATAATGGCTTAAATAACCTGAATGCTTTGCTTTACATTTTGAGCTCATTCAGAAATCATAGATTAGAGTAAATATTTGTATGAAGATGTGAAGGGAAAGAAAATTAATCAAAACATGAGAAAACATCAGAAAATTGTTTTTAGTTAAACAGAGTGATGTTTGTCAACTTTACCAAGCAGCAACAGTGACTTTGTGTTTTTTCCCACAAAAGTTCACTGAAATAATTGTGCTCTTCAAAGATGTTTTGATTTTTTTTAAAATCAAATTCCTTAACAGAAATTTCTGTTAGTTATTTTCACCAGCTTGATCCTGCTGTGAAATTCTATATAAGAACCACTTTCAACACAAAAATCTTTGCTACCTCCTTTGCTGATCTGTCTTTTGTTTCAAGTTCTTTGCTAATAAGTAATGAAAATGTTACAGCCTTACAGCTTGTTTTGTGGTTGCAATTACGTAATCATTATTAATGAAGCAACAATGTCAAAACTGTGTGAAACCGAACTCACATTTAAGCACTTACAATAAACAGATATAAAACAACAGATGTCTCAGTTTTTGTTCTCCAATGATTTCATCCCTTGTTAAAAATAAATGTCTGGTTTAAAAAAGAAAAGGGCTTTTCTCAGCTCTTACAAATTAATTGAATCCAGAGCCTGGTAATACAACTAAAGAGCTCTCTTTTTCTTTTTTTTTCCTTCCCAAAATTTGTTTGTGAGGATATTGTTATTCAGTAAGTGATAAATTCACTTCAAAGCAATCAAAAAATCTAGGAAGTCAATGGTGTAATGGTCATCTATCCCAACTGAAGTGTTAGCCCCTGATAGCAATCAGAGATGCAGCCAAAATGCTAGGTTTGCCCCAGGACCTGAACACCCTGAAAAGATTTTATGACAGAGATGGTTTCTGTCCCCAGTTTTCATTCAGACAGTTGATACTGGTTAGTCACAAATGGTTCAGGTTTCAGTCAGAATTTGTCAGTAGGTGCAGGGAGGTCTCTAGATCTGGGGAACCTCAGAAAACCAGCAGTCGGTTTTATGTAAACATCAAAAGTCCAGATGCTTATTTGAACCATCCACATCTGTTGAGTCTGCAAAACTGGGCTGGATGTTTAGCTGGGATAAGTTTCTCTGCAAGATTTCATAGACTTCATAGCTGAACTTGTGGCCAGAAATACCAGAGCTTCTTTTGGTATTTAAGTTCTTTTTATTCCAGTGCTAACCAGGAATGTGCTGCATTTTATGAGTGGGTAAGATATGCAAAAATTTAAAAACTTTGCAAAAATCCAGATCTCGAGAACAGACACTGTGAAAAAAATACTTATTAGGAAACGAAATCTCTAGTAGCAATTTGTGAAGAAAAGCAAAAAATTTATTAGATTTTGGATAGTTTTTTATTTATCTGAGGAATAACACTCAATCTACTCTTTCCCACCTTAAAATCTTTGATAAATTATTCTCTGCGAAAAAAATCCAAACATAGACAAACACCATTATTTTTAATTTTTATTCAGCTTCTTGAAAGGTAGTGTTCAAAGTCAGGATTTGGAGAATACTTTTTTCCTCAGTCCCTCTGGCACTGGAACAAGTGCAAAACAACTGTCTTTGCACTTTATTGCAAATCTTGCACAATTTTAAACACACAAACTGAGGTTCTTGCAAATTGCATTCTGAAAACATAGCACATTTATGCTTACAGCACTATAAGCAATGACAAGATGTTTTGAACAATCTGTTTCCTCAAATTAGATTAACATCATGGAGAAGCACAATCTGCTCATTGACACTGAAGGTACAAAAAAACCCCCAGTGTTTTGTGTCCTCCTTCAGGACATTGCTTTGGCAATAGGCATGCACTGTCTATGTCATCATGAAGGATGTGGTGCACTTTTAGAGCTGCTGTTCTTAAGAAGAGACATCAGGCTCCACACAGCTCTGCTGATAATCAAGCAGTAAAAATACAGGGAGCAATTGAGGGTCCTTGTCAGCATTGTGCTCTCTGGTCACATAACACAATGCATTCAATCCCCTTTTAAAGGTGATGGGTGAAAAACCACCTACTACATTTGTCTGCACTGAACTAGCAGTATGTGATGAGCCTTAAGTTACTACTTCCAAAAAGAGTCACAGAAATCTTCACCAGTACAAAAGATTTGCTAGGAGCTAATGCAGCATTTTTGTGCCCAGTGCTCTTCAGCCTTTACCAGGGAAATACAGGCTTTCCTACCACAGGCAAAAGTAACAATAAGAGTCTCCTTTTATGCAGACATTATTACAATCCTATCAAGTTTGTGCATAGTGTAAGTACTTTCATAGTCACATTCTTGCTATTCATCTCAGAAAGTACCAAGTAAACTTTCCTCTAAATTAATTTATTGCACACTTTGTTCTGCAAAGCACAATTTTTATTATCTGAGAGAGCAAACCCAAACCCCAGGAAACTGAAACTGAGAGTGACCTATGATTTTAACCTTCAATCAACATGAACATACGTGCCTGTTTTGTTTTGCTGGGTTTTACACATTATAATTGTATTTACAAAGAAATTCCTTGAAAGCATGTGTTGTGTTGAATGACTGTATGCAAACAACTTTGGAACTAGGGAACTTTGATCTTTGACTTACAGACTACAGGGCAAAGGTTAAAATCATGAGCTTTGTTGTCCTCTTGGCAGCAGTTCCTTTTGAAGCTTCTGCTTCCAGTGAAAGTGATATACAGTTATATACACAAATCTCAGTCTTTGGTCGTGTTTGTAATGGAGAAAAATATTAATCCTGTAACTTTTAGTATTTGATCAACCTTAGATAATATGAGCAAGAATCTGACTGTTCTTGTATATATATACATGTGGAAGTGAAAATAGAGCTATTCTCAAAAGACTTATTTGCATGCATACGTAATGTGTAGAGAGAGAAGCTCACTGGCTATTTGCAGATTTACATAAGGCACTTTGGTTGTTGTGCAAGCAACTACTTATTTGTGCAAGATGAAAGCCCTGTATAATAATCCAGGTTAGAAAAATTTGATCTTAAGAGATCTTGTTAAATACTTAGACATTGTCATTCCAATGGGTTACAGACATTTCAGAACAACTCCACTGAAATGAGACAAAAAATAAAAAGGCTCCTGTAGCTGTAATGGGAATCCACTGTGTGAGACTTTGCACTGCCACGAATAACCTATATCTTTATTGCCTTTTACATAAAAAAATAATTAAGTGTGCCAAAAGAATTACTGAAATCTTGTAATATCAGGAATTTTGAGTGTCCTGGCAACGTGGAAACTTCACAGTTACCCAGCCCATAAGGCTGGGATATTTTTTTACCCCCAAGAAAAGACATGAACAGCATCTACTTCTTAAGATGGTGTCTGAGGCAGACCGTGCAGACTAAGACACAGAGCAACAATCAGTGGTGTGAGATTCTTTTGTATTGATTGGCAGAAATCTCTTTTACATGTCGCTAAAGAATTACAGCTGTTTCACACAATGAGAAATAAATGAGCAGGACTAAACAGATGAGTGGAGCAGTCCTGTCCTGCTCCACCCGAACCCCTGGTATTAATTATCTAGTCTCTTGCAGCATGTCAGTCCCATTAACTTCAGGCTTGGGGTTTTTGTGTGCAAGTTTTTAGACCAGAGCAAACACACTGGTGACATAAGCAGCAGCCAAACAAATAACTAGAATGTAATTTTCTGAGAAGTTGTGAGTAATCAAAATTTCCCAACAATCTCTAACTTTCTCCATCTCCTTTAATATGACACCCTCTCAATCTCACAGACTGTTCCACATCTTTCTTTTCCTTCAGCCCAGAATGTTACAAACGCTAAATGCATGGCATGAAATGTACCCTGTTACAGCTATTTTCTAGCAAGGTTTGGCTACTGTTTTACTGCTGAATTTGATCTAAAAGCATACACGGAAAATACAGTGGTCTTCACTGGTTCTGGCTTTGCTGTGTATTTTCCAGCATGTATTTTCTCATTGTGATAGCTGGGCGCCTCTCACAGGAGCCCCAGGTTGTAGAAAACCCTTGTTTACACAAAGCTCAAATGGAAAAAATCCAAGCTGCCTTCTAAACACTTTAAAATAGCACTTTCTAATGCTTCCTATGGGTGATGTTGACACATTTACAATGTTGATTTAAAGGGTAGAGGGAACACAGTTCTTCCTGACACCCCAAATGTAAAGTTACTGGCCCACCCTGTCACTGGAGCCACACTGAAATGGCTGCCAGCAGATCTCAAGTGCCAGGTACATAAAAGTGAGCAAGCAGGCAGACGGTGACCTCCATGGTGGTGAGGAAAACCTTTGAAGTCTCCCCTGCTTTCTGTGCCTCTAGGGTGGAGTCACAGTCAGTATGAAACACTGATCCTGCAGTTCCTGAGACACTTGGTTCAACAGTTCCTGAACTTTCTGTGAACTATTTTAGCCCAGGTTTTCCGTACCAAAATACAATCTAAAGATTTCCTTCATTTCTTTACCTCATCCTTCATTCACTGTTCTTTGTTGGAACTAATCTGACTGTAAAGCTTTGTCAGTCTTCAGAAGTTCTAATTTCTCAATCACCTGGTCTGACATGAGCCTGATTTTCTTCAATATTTCATCTTTTACCCCAGGGAAATTTATGTCTGTTCCTGGCATTTGTCTCCTATCTTCCTTTGTGAACACAGAGGGGAAAAATTAATTTAATTTCTCTCTTTCTCTCTTGCTCTCCCTCTCTTTCTCTCTCCCTCTCCCTTCCACAGTGAAGTCTTCTTCTGTCAATAAATTACTCCTGCCACATCCTGGAGGCCAACTATCTCTTCTTTCTTTCATCCTTGTATTTCTTATGGGTGTGTTGTTTGTTCCTTTTATTTTTTTTTCCTTGTGTTTTTTTGGTGTTTTGTTTTGGCTGGTTGGTTGGTTTTCAAAGTCTTATTAAACTTTATCTAGATAGCAAGCTATTTTCCATTCTTCAGATTTCGTTTTCTTATTTTGTTTTCTTTCCTCCATTATTTCGATTCCTTCCAGTCCTTTCTGTAGTCCAACCTGGACTTGATCTTTTAAATTTTTCACATGTCCTTTCTTCACCTTTGATTAGTTTTTCATTTCCTTGTTCTTTATTAGGTGTTGGCAACTCAGTACTGTAGGTGGCATTTTCCCTTTTTTCTCTCCCTTCCCTCATCCCTTGTCCATGCTGAACCACAGCCCAGAATGATGTCAGGAGAGCATTTAGACACCTTTCCAAGATTTGATACTGACCACTCAGCTCATTAAAGGTCTTACAATATATTTTGCAAGAATGGGTGCATTAACCCCCGCATTCTGGACCAATTCCAAATGCAATGATTACTTACTGCCTACCCAGACTCCCCTTACAGTTTCAATGGGATAGATTAATCTTTACTTGACCTGTAACACAGCATTACTATCAGTATGTACCACTTTCCACACCAAAGGTAGCAGAACGGACGCTATTTTTCTGCTACAGGAGGTTCTTTTCTAATTTCACAGTGTAAACAATTTTGAAAGGAAGTACTGTTTTTCCTTATTATTCCAATTTTTGCTTCCAGTAATTTGTAGACAGAATTCTTGCATAGTCAGTGTTCAACCTGCAGGCAGTACTTCCTTCCTGCTCTTTTTCTCCATCCCCACATGGAATATACTGCTTAAAAGTGACATACACCATCCCTGTTTTCCTCTCTTTACACTCTTATCTTGCACAGTTCAGATGGTGCACAGGTCAGATTCTTTACATCCACCACAACAAAATCAGCTTCAGACAGCAATTCTTGCAGTGGCCTCCAGTTACATGTATTGAAAAGGAACTGCAATCTTCATAGAAAGTATTAAACTCAAAAGATTCATCTCATGACATGATGTAGCAAGAAAGCGCTTGCAGAGGCGAAGGAATGGTAGAAGAAGAAAGCACACTGGGGTGTAAAGCTTGTGTTATCAATCCATATAGTATAAATGGAAGCAGCAAGTTGTTTCCTCAGAATAGGTGTTTGAGAAAGGCCTCATGAGTGACAAGAACCAGAGAGAAAACTCTTCTAGGAGTGCTGAAAGCATCCCTTAAGGTTGAGAGTGAGCTAATAAGGCAGCAGTTTATTTAGGTTCAACTCCCATGACTGGTTTGTGACCTTTATGCTCTTCTTTACTGTTCTAAAATAAATGGACTAAAGTCTTCCTTTTGAATTGCTATTGTTACTAGCAGCCACATTCTGTCCATATGGCTCCCACCATGATCTGACTGGAGTGTAACAGTTGACTGACTCTAGATGAAGAAGTCTTCTATTACAAATTCCTTGACTTCCTTTTCACTTGATTCCACAGTGTAGCATTTTGACTTCTGAGATGTTGAAAAAGAACAAACTTCTTTTCATACTCTTTTCCCTCTTTTTTCCTTATTCTAATCTTCATGAACTCATGATCTGCTTTACTTGTCTGTCCCAGCGTTATCTAAAGTATACAAGGCATTTACCTGGCCACTATCCATGAATATTCACATTTCATCAGTTTTTCCTCTCCTTCCCTATGACCTTTTGTTATCTAGTTCCCTATTTTCCAGCTGCTCATCTTGCTACTTTATTCCCCTCCACTGTTATGTGCATAACACCACTTCCATAAATATATCTTTGAACTCTCCTTCCTGCTAACCTGGATTCAGCATTATAGTTATTTCTGTTCCTCGTGGTGTGTAGCTTCCTTCCTTCCTTCCTTC
>VZTZ01029585.1:53281-74390 GCA_013400955.1 Drymodes brunneopygia | reverse complement strand
ATATATATATATACACATGCACATATACAGCCCTCGATAAATATATAACTCCTCATTATACATTGAGAGAAATTTTTATATATGGGTTATATATATATATTTTATCGAGAGAGCATATGCATATTATACGTACATGTATCTATACATGGGGAAGATAGCTACATATTTCTATTTGTCTATCTGTCATTTATATCTATGTGTACCCATATGTTTCTACACATATCACAGAATTGTTAGGGTTGGAAGGGACCTCTGGAGATCCCCCAGTTCAACCACCCCATCAAGGCAGGGCCACCTAGAGCAGGTGACACAGGAACACATCCAGGTGGGTTTGCGATATCTCCAGAGAGGGAGGCTCCATGTCCACCCTGGGCAGCCTGTTCCAGTGCTCTGCTCCCCTCAGTGTGAAGAAGTTCTTCATGTTCAGCTCGAACTTCTTGAGGTTTAGTTTGTGGCCATTGCTCCTCGTCCTGTTGCTAGGAGCCATTGAAAAGAGTCTGGCGCCCTCCACTGGGCACAGAGACATTTGTCTGTATTGATGAGACTCCTGTCCTTCGAGCGTAACAGCAGAAAGCTGATTATCGTCAGCTTGGCAAAAAGTGAGAGAATAAAAATATGAAATTCACATTTACATTAAATGCAGCATGCTGGAGCACCTCTCCTACACAGACAGGGTGTGAGTGTTGGGCTTGTTCAGCCTGGGGAAGAGAAGGCTCCAGGGAGACCTCATTGCAGCCTGCCAGTAACTAAATGGGCTACAAGAACGCTGGAGAGGGACTTTTGACGAAGGCATGGAGTGACAGGACAAGGAGAAATGGCTTCAAACATACAGAGGGAAGGGTTAGATTGGATATTAGAAAAAAATTCTTCACTATGAGGGTGGGTAGGCACTGGCACAGCGTGCACAGGGAAGCTGTGAATGCCCCATCCCTGCAGGTGTTCAAGGCCAGGCTGGATGGAGCTCTGAGCAACCTGCCCTGCTGGAAGGTGCCCCTGCTGATGGTGGGGGGGTTGAAAGGAGATGATCTCTAAGGTTCCTTCCTACCAAACACTTCTGTCTTTCTATGAAATAACAGATATTTTGCTTGGCCCTGTCAGTGACTGGAAACTACACCCAGGATGGAGACACCATTTAAAACGCTGTATGAACATAGTTTTGTTCAAGCCACTAAGCTGTTAACAAGCCAAAAAAAACCCAGTTGCCAGGACACAGAAGATATCAGACCCAAACACCTCAACTTCAGCATGACTCCTATTGACAAGTTATTGTCTCCAAAAAGGGGAAGGAATAAGAAAAGAGATGTGCCAGTAAAATCATCACCTGATGAACAATCAGCATCAATGGCAAGCGAGATCTCACAGAGGAACAACCTGACCTGGGAGAAGGAGGAGAGCAAAAAAGGGAAAGTGAGAGACAGAAAGATCCCATGTTTATACTCTAGAGGTGTGCAGGAAGAACCAGGGTCAGAGAAACACAGCCAGGACAGAAGAAATTTAAAGAATGATTGACTGGTGGAGGGGGTCAAAGGGGATGGGGTGGAAGGCTACCAAACACTGAATGACAGCTGAAAACCAGGACACAAAGAGATGCCATGGGCTGGAGAAAGGAGAGGATGAAGAAAGACGGCATAAAAGTGATGTCCCCAGCAGTGCACCAGATCACCTGAGAGATGAGGTGACATTTGAACGCAGAGGTCAGGTTCAAGGGCTGGTTTTATAGCAAGCCAGAAACTATTACATGTTCAATTTTCTCAAGAAAGAGGAGGGATGAGAACAAGAACGGGGCAGGGCAAGGGGTTAGAAAGTCACTGGTGCAGCAGCTCAGAAGAAGGAGGAAGAAATATAGGGCCAGTAACAGGAAAGATGGAGGAAGGAACAATAAGCGAGAGAGGGAGAGAACAGATCCAGGAGGCTTTCAGCAGCCAGATGGGACCTCTGACCTGCAAGTCAGAGATTAAAAACTCTTTTGAAGTTATGGAGATGGAAAAGAAAGTAGTGAATTTCTAATGTGGATTTTTCCTGAGGTTTTCAGTGATATGAAAGGACAAACACAGGGTAAAGATGCAAGGAGGGAGACAGCTTGTGCTGCTGAGACAAATTCCAAGGGTAAGAGAGGAAAGTCAGAAGTTTTGGCACCAGTGTGAGAGTATTATGTACCAGAGATCAAAGGAGCACTAAAAAGAAGGAAAAGGATCAGCTCTGCCATGCCAAAGAGGTCTTATAGTGGGAGAGAAAGAACAGGGGTGTTGGGAAATCACAGAAGTAGCAATATTTGCTTAAAAATCAGCCAAGCGTTGGGTCACCCTGGTGAGCACAGGAGCTGACACACTGCAGAAGCCAAACATTCAGGCAGGGGAACCCCCACCAATGCATTGGGTAAACTGATTAAAGCCTATTGAAAACTTTATAGAGGACTCTGGCAGATGTGCAATAAGCTGACAAGGAATAGCAAAAACACATTAGAAAAATATAAAAATAAGCTAAAAATTGTATAAGAAAAATATAGACACATACACGCAGGCATAATAGATAAAATAATAAAAGCAATGGTAAAAGCTACACAAGACTCCCAGGAAAGCCAGCCAAAATGTAGCCTAAGCTCTAGAGCATCTCTTCTCAAAGTTGTGCTTTCCCTGTTTCTGCTTAGCAAAGCTATTGAGGAAATATACCTTGTACAGTAAATACATGTCCACGTGCTGTGTTCTGAGTCATCCAGCCATCAAGGGCATATGAGCTTCTCCACACTCAGAGAAAACACTTTTCCACTTCCACAGTGAGTGCCCATCAGAGCTGGACCAGCTACGGCACCCACAGCACACCTGGCATGAAGCAGCAAAACAGCAAAACATCCCCAGGAAAGTCACTCTGTTCTCAGCCTGACTTCTACAAAACTTGTCAGAAAGGACTATTTTTGAGACTTCTGGACATAGATCTGTCTCGGTTTAGAGACAAGTTTACGAGAAAATGCTCTGGAATGAGTGTTTGCTCTAAAGAAAAGGGTTTGAGCAATCCCTTCCCATGGATAAGAAATGAGTATTAGTGGATGAAAATTTAAAAACCCAATAATTTATTGACAAACAAAGTGCCCACAGAGCACAGGGAAAAAAAGAGAATAAATGCTAGATAGTGAATTGTCAGAACTTAACCCCACACATACACACACACACACCACAACAAAAAAAAAAGACCTAAACTGCCAGGGAAGAGAGAAATAACAGCTGGCCACGTGGCAAGGAAAAACGAAATGGTACTGGCTTCTGTCTCAGAGAAGGAAAAAAACTCAAGCAGCAGCTCGGGGAGAAAATAGATGGGAACCTGGTGAATCTCTGTTGTTGGTCTCTCTTCACAGCAGATGAAGCTGCTGGATTTAGGGTCCTTTCTTTGGCTGGGTCAGCTTTTCCAAGGTCAGGTGGCACAAATCAGTTTCTCGGGTCTCCACCAGTCCATGGCCAATGCTTCTTCCATCAACTCTCTGATCTCAAACCAAAACCAAACCCAGCAGTTCAAGGAAAAAAAAACAAAGGCAGCCAAAGGATTGCTGTCACAGCCTCCAATGCCAGGGAAAAGGGAAAAAACCCACTTCTTGCCTGAGCTAACAAAAAACCAAGCTAGCTAAGCAACAAAGTAATGCCAGTCCCCACTGCACCTATAGAATCACAAAATCACCCCAAGACACAATCAAAGTAGGCAACCCCTCAAAAAAACAGTATAAAGATATGTACTCACACCAAGCACCTCAACCTCCTTTCCTTAAAAACCTGGTGAAAAATACTGCTGTCAGTTTCTAAATACTAAATATTTTATACTCTGAAACACCTGGCAGAATTACAAACCCAAATCCTAACCAAACTCAAGGCACAAGTGATTTCCAAATACTCCTCTGCTGCTTTGGTGTGTCTTTAATATACATGTGGTTCAGATAGAATTAATGAAGCATTTCCAAGGGTTTTCCTTGCATTGACACAAAACCCCTCTCTGCTACTGTTCACTAGGAGTGAGAAAGCAAGTCCCAGCTGCAGTAGAAATTATCTTCAAACTCAAAGGTGGGATCTCTGGAGCTGCTAGGAATCTCCAGCCTGCTCACAAGAAGACAAGAAGTGCTGCACGGGACTGACTTTTGACCACCACTTCCTGCCTTTCCTTCCTGCTCTTAATTGGGCCCTTGCAATGGACCTGCACATTCAAAACACCCACAGGCACTCATCATCATTTTCTGGGATTGCAAAATGGGTCCCAAGCACACAAGATGGATGACAGGCTGGACCTTACTAATAATGAGTGATGCTAAGTCTTTCATTCAGACCCTTCTGGTGCACACTCCCCTTGTGTGCAATGACCACTTGCCTTTCCTTGCATTCCTATGCAAATAGCCTGGGAGGGCAGGAATTAATGACTTGCTATTACCTGCTATAATACTCTTGTCCTGTCACAGTTTGAAATATGGTTCTAAGGAAGAGACATCATCCAGGACCTCTCCCTGAGCTTGCTGAGATTCCCTTCCAGCTGGCAGACCAGGCAGGGGACAGAAGGATGGGCATGTCCCCACCCTGTGGGACTTACCATTGGTCTGGAGCTTGTCATCAGCCCCAGATCAGTTTGCAGATTAGCAAATTAGCATTTGATAATTTGATGCAGAAAGGCCAGTGCTCACTGCTAGGATGATGAAGAGAGTCCTGCGTGGAAGGTATTATCTTGTCATGGATCAGTTCATCAGGGAAGTTATTCATCTCTCCACTCCTGGGAGTCCTTTGGAGAAAACACTTGCTCAGCGTTGTCCCTCCAACCCTGCTGCTGCAGAACTTTTTACACCTGAGGTGCCATGAGGACTCAGGTGTCATTTCTGCTGTCTCTGCTAAAACAGATTGTGAACATTTTTATCTCAGCCAGAGGAATCCTCCTTCTTCTTGGGCTGTTCCGATTTTCCACCAAGCCACAATTATAAGGAATAAACAGCATTGCTGATTTCCAGCAGCATACGTACACAGCCCTTCTAGTCCATGCACACAGTCTGCTTTCCTGAGTTCATTCTCAAGTCAAATTTTGGTCTGTATTCATACCCACTTTGCACAAATCACTTTTGTACTATTTTGAGCTAGTATTGCAGTGGAGGAGCTTGCCACAGATAACTTCTCAAGGTGATGAGTGGCCCTCTGCTAGGCCTAGTGAAGCCAGGGCTTCCCAATTGAAGGCCCAAATGGAGCCATCTGATGGATGAAAAATAGAGGCTATCCCTGTATTACAAATTTAACAAAGTGCTATGCAAATTCACATTAAACAAGCAGAATTACCTCATTTCCAGCAGCTCTCAGCACGCAGTTTCAAGCAAATAAGCATCATCAGCGTGAAATTCTCGTTGGTAGCGACATATTTTTAATGAGCTACCACCAGCGCTGGGGTTTGGTATTTCCCACTTTGATCTTTCCTGCTTCTTTCCTGATCTTTTCTTCTTTTTAATGAAATGCCGTGGACATCAAGCCAATCCACCAGGCAGGGTGTTGCCAGAGGATGTGGGTAGGAGTGAGGAATTTGGGGCAGCCCAGGAGGGTCAGTTGGAGGGACACAACTCCTTGCCCTGCTGTGGAAGGACCCAGAAGCTGCCGAGGTGCAGGTGTAGCAGGATAGAGAAACACCAATGTCCACATTAAAAGTTTTCTGTGGTCTGCTGGGCCACAGGAAAGAAGAGTTTGTAAAAAACCTTTGAGCTGGATCAAGGGAATCAACCAAGCAAAGTCTCAAGCCAAAGCTTAGTTAGAACTGAACTACAAAGTCACCAGCCTGCCCCTGCTGCTTTGATCTCCTGCTAATTGTTTCATTCACTCTTCTATGAACTAATTTTGCTTTTGCTGTGCTTTCCACTTCTGTTCAGTTTCAAAGCATTTTAAACATACTTCATGTGGAAATAAGCAAATAAGGTATGTAACAGGGAAGCAAATGTATTGCTCACATTTAGGTGTATATTCTGTAGGAGACAACTTTCTCCTTTGACACACAACTGTCGCCTTGAGCTCTAACTGTGAAAACACAGCCACTACATTTCTATTTCAAAATATTCGTGAGAGGTGGCTTTGCACAACAGAAGTTTGCCCTTCACAGAAACATTTCTCATTGCAAAGAGCACTCTTTGAGTTTCACAGAGGATGCTCTAGCATTTTAAATGTGTTGCTGGTTTCTTAAAAGTGAGGTTGGTTTTGTCCCCTCTCCTGCTTCACTTTCACTTAAGGAGCCTGATAAGGAAAAGTATGCTACAGAGAAGTGGAAATTAAGAATAAGTGATTGCATTTGACATTTAATTTCTGCACAGTTGGAAAGAGAAATGAGATTGTCTATTGTTCAACTCATTAATTTTCCCGTACAAGAACATCCAATCATCCAAGAACATAGCAGTATGTTGTTTCATTATTAAATATAACAGGGAGATGTTCTGATAATTTTTTCTTATCAAGTTCTTATTATTTACACTTTGTGGACAGTGGCAGTCTCTGAGCTCTCTCTTTTGCTCTTTTCTGGTGCATCTTTCAATGAACACCAAGGCAATCTGTTATGTCCAAAAGAAAACAGGACAAGGCCTGATAAGCAAGCAAGCAAGCTGCAGAGAGATCTAGTAACGTTTAATGAATTACTTCAGTGCCATGTTTAGAGATGTTCTCCTGGCAGCACCCTGAGATTTACACAATACATCAAGATCAAGAACAGATGTATATTTCAAGGGTGTGTGAGGGACAAGCTCTTGGGTGTGCCAGCACAGTTTTATCCATGAGGCCAAGGAAATGCCTTGTATACATACAGCACTACCATTTACTCCTGGCTTTTTAAAACACAGGCAGTGCATTCGCCCTTACTCCTCATTCAAGCACCCTTTTTATCACTTTATTGGCTTTAAAGACAGGGGAAGTTTGAGGCTGCAAAGTCTCTTCCAGAGAAATCTCTTACAGATTTTCCAGCGAGACATGAAGCTGAGCACCTACATGTTGCCATCTTGTATCACTCAACAAGTCACAGTGCTGGAGGACCACAGAATTTAGCACTGAGAACCATTTCTTCATTCTCCATTTTGAGAAGCAAAACAGGTACTGCTGATGCCAATATCCCCAGCTAGAGATAAAGGCTGTGAAGGGCACCTGTCAGGCATGTTACACCCAGGAACTCAGCTATGTTTGCTGTCAGGGTATCTAGATTTGAGGCAGGAAAATGTTCTTCAGGTATCAACCTTGGAAGATATCAGCGTGCAGAGCAAGGCCACGAGTGGCACAGGCAGAAGCTTTCCTGGAGGCCAAAGAAGGTTTGGTTGATAGCATATGAGAAAAGAATAATAATTAACCTTTCTTCTGTATTTCCAATATTATGTCTTTCCCTCCTCACAACAGAAATTTCCTTTCCCTTTGCCAGAGAGGTTCAGGGTGGGAATTAGTGAATTATTTACACTGTGGGTTTAGGGTACCCAATAAATGAATGTTTGAGGCTGGACACTGGAAGTTCATAGGCACAAAAATATCTCAGCATGTATTCTACACCCAGTTTGTTCCCTGGTATTTTTTCCCCCTTTTCATTTTTTTATTCCCTTTTTTTCAATGGAAATGAAGGCAAGTGACATAGCCAAGCTTAGAATAAAACAAGAAGAAACCTGGGAAAATACAAATTCATGCAAAGCCAAAACTAAAACACTGAAAATCATTGAGAAATGTTGTACTGACTTCAGTGCAATTTGATCAATATCTACAGGGAAAAGCAGACAAATAACATTCTTGGAATAAAGTTCCCTGAGAAAACACTTAGAGGATTTGGATAAGGCAAATTTGGAGAGAGATAAAGAGGTTATTCTGAGTTAGTACAGAGCACATTAATGTCCTAATACACTACTACATGAAATCTTGTTGTATTTAATGCTAACATTAGGATCAGCAGAAAAACAGACTGGAGTATGGGTCAACTGTCTTAAGAAGATAAGGCTTTCTCTGTAAAACCTAGGGAAAAAGAATGGTGGAAGACTTAGCTGCTAAATATGGTAATAGCCATAAAAAAACTATTTTAGCAGACACTTGAAAGGCAACCCACACATCTTCAAAAGTCTCAGGATTTCACCTCATCTGAAAGGCAGCTGAGTGGGTAGAGTTTGTGTGCTCTCCAAAATTGCTACTAGTTTGCTCCAGCTCCTTTTCCAGTGTGCACAGTACCAAGCCAATGAAACATCTTCCCACACATGGCCCTTGGAAACTGGGTTTAGGTCACAGACGACTCTTCATTCAGTGATGCAAAACATAGTGTTCATGAGCTGAAAAGGGATGTTCAGGCAAGGTCACTGAAGAACTCACCCAAAAAAAAAACCACCCCAGATTTGAGGACTGATGTATATATTACATAGGGTTTGGGGGAACATTTAGCAAGAAGCTAACTAACATCAGAAAGATTTTTTTCTTTCAAGTTTACTAGTGTTACCTAGTCGTGGTTCCTTTCAGAAGTCACCCTCACTAATAAGACAATGTTCATTTATTACTTAGTAATCTTTAAGCCTGCAGCATGAGACATGGTTTAGTGGTAGACTTGGAAGTGCTGGATTAACAGTTTGACTCGATGATCCTAAAGGACTTCTCCCACTTAAACAATTCGATGAATCTTTGATTTCTTTTTTAATAACATCTGCAAAAGCCATTAGATGGTCCTTCAATTTTACATTCAAATCGAGCCAAGTGAAGCATTTTAATAAAACTACATCTTGTCAATCTTACCTCATTGCATTTGCTCAATGACATAAAATAAGATTAGGATCACACAAACCAGAAAAAGAAAAACAGGTTTTATATGCCCTTAACTCCATATAGAAGATGTGTTTAACCTGAATAAAAAGAATGCATGTCCCAAAATAATGCGCATCATGTTCTTCCTTTAGTGGCCACTGCTCCTCCTTAAAAATAAAATCATGGCATGGAGATTAAATCATACCACACTGGAAAAGAAAGAAGAGTGAAGAAGACCTGAAACAGCCTTTAATTTCAAGTGTCCACTTTCCTGCTTAGCAATGTTTCACTAACAGATCCAACATTGCTGGTCAGAGGCAGCACAGTGCCATCCTGCACATCCTCCTGCCTGAAGCAAGAGGGAGAATCATCTGATTTCAAACCAGAGCTGAAATCATTTTGTTGGAGAGGCCCCAGATGTCTTTCAACTGCTAAGTTACTGATCCAGAAAAAAAAAATTGCAAAAAAATTGCAAAATCATACCTGCCATGTGATGATTACATTAAAAAGTCGCTGCTCTTCACTAGAGTTCAAAATACTCTAAAGATATAAATGTAGTTTTGCTCAATATTTCAAGTGATATAGTTTCCTATATTTGCTATTAAGTATAACAACTACAAAAATTATTTATATATCACTTTCTTATTGGCAAAACGTTGTGTGTATAAACACATAAAACACTAATACAGTGCTGCACTGATAGCTAAGTGCATAAAAAAACCCAATAGCATTTATGTGGGCTGTGAGAAGCATCATTGCTGCTATAATAATGACAGCATATTTACAAAATTTACATGGGATATTGTTGTGCACATACTTTCAGATGATGAGTATTCCCAGAGGGAATTTATGTTTCCCCTCCTTGCCTTTGAATAAATACAGTAATATTATTGTTGGCAATAACAATTAATATTGTTAATAAAATGTCTGGAGTATCCACTCAGTCAAGCCAGAAAGCCCATGGTGGTAGATATGCTGGAGCAAAGCTCTTTCTGTGCCAGGAATCTACAGCCTGAATAGAGAAGATAGGTAACAGAAAACAGGAAGAAAGAAGGGAAAGTGGATGCACAGAATCACACAAGAAGTCAATGAGAACAGAGGTTTTATGAAGCAAATGCTTACAGCCCAACACTTGGATCACACAGACTTCAGGGAAAGAGCACAGCCAGAACTCAGTGTATGTCATTTTGGAAAACCAGAAAACAGTTCCCAGCACCCCTCATCTAATCCTTCTGCTGCTTCAGAAGAAGCAAAAGACTAACAATGTCATGTCATGCTTGCATTTTATCTTGTGTGCCTGCCCAGTTTGGCATGTCACAGAGAAATGAGCTCTGACTCCAAACAAAACCCAAAGTGCTCACGTATGAAATCAAGTCTAGTAAATCAATAAAGCCCTGAAATTCAAGTTGGTGCAATTTTAAGGTACATTTCCCATTCAAAGGCTGAAATGAAACACCTCATAAGTGTTTAGTCAGAAGACATGTTGCTAATCCCACAATGAAAAGCAGCATTAATCAGTATGTTTCTATATGCTGAAAACAAAGAAACAGCAGCCCTGGGCAGTGAACATCTTGCAGGCTAAATACAGATCACAGTTTTCAGCCAGCATGCTTAGAATGTGTCCCTAAACCACCTGTCAACCAACAGAGTCCCAAAAGACATTCCTTTAACTAAGGGTAGATTGCTTGGTAATTCCATCACAGACATTTTCCAGGTGCCCACCCACCACCAAGCCACTGTAAAGTCAGTATTCATCCACCAAGGAAAGGCATCTTCGTGAGGGCAGTGCAGGTGGCACTTGCCTTGGAGAAAAGCAGCCGTATCCATGATGTCTCCCTTTTTGTCCTGCTTTGTCCTCTTGCAGCCAAGGAATGAGGTCTGCCTCTTTAATCTCCCCATTTTCATGCCCCATCAACCGGGAAGGTGTATTGGATCTGACCAAAGTAAAGTTCACAGCCCTTACATTTTCACAGCCCTGACTATTTTTTCTCTTTGGCCCATGCACGTACAGATCTCCACTCATTTCTCTTTTTTTGCTATCATAAAACTGCCTTATCTCACCCTGCTGGTTGTTCTCCATCTTATTCTCTCCCATGTCCCAGTGGGGAAGGGAGTGGCAGAGCAACTGAGTGGGCACCTGGCACCCAGCCAGAGTCAACCCACTACAAAAGGTCAAGCAAGCAACACATTTACCAGGGTTCTTCCTTCAGAAGTTGGGTAATATCTCCCACAAGATTGTTTTTGCTTCTCTCAAGAGACATTTACCAGAAGTTAGTGTAATTTTTTTTCCTTTGGAGATGATGCACTGCTATCAGCAGTGGAAGAGCCCCTCAAGATTGCTAAAAGGAAATGTCATCTCACACTATCTCATTCCCAAAACAGCCTCTTGTGCATGCAAGCCCAGAGCAGCGCTCATGAGCTCTGCAACACTTTCTGTCATGCAAAGTTGTGAGCATTATGACAAATTTAAATGTTTCTCCAGAAGTGCTATTTGAATAACTAAGAACAAGATATAGGTTTGCTGCTTTCAGGATGATTGCAATTGAAGATACATAAATGGCAGGCCAGGTGTCAGAAAAGCAGAGAGCTTTCCAGGGTGACAGGTGCTGGTAATGGCAAGGAGACGTGCAGCTGCTGCCAATGTTCATGTTCTTATCCCCTCTGGTGTTTCAACTGAGCTGTACTTTCTACTAAGCATTTAGAAAGTGCATGTGGGGTCATTTTAGAAGAGCCATATACACCAAGATTGCTTTTCTTGAAGATTCAAGAACAGAAGGGGTAAAAAGCAGGTCTGTACCTTCATTATACTCAGCCCCCTGACTTGCAAGAAGTCTCCTGTATATGAGTCCAGCAGAGCTCCAGCGTAATGAGATATTTCATGGGGCTTTTCCATGCCTTGGAAATTTCAGCCAAATTAGAAATGATAAGCCAAAGTGAAAAATAGCTGTTGCTTTTAAAAAAAAAAAGAGAATTCTTGATTTCTCTGAAGTCTTTGCTATATTTCACTACATTCCTAATACACACATTTGGACAAATTATTCTGAAGGAGTGGTAAAAATCAAGGAAGCAGAATCATAAGACTTTTCAAGGTTTCATTACCCTTACTAGGGACTAATCCCTTGAAAGTCAGCAGGACAACATCAAGTACCCTGTGTGGAACAAACCATTAAAAATTCTATCATTTTATGAATGCATAAATATCAAACTTGTGTCTTTCTCACTGAGCAAACACTAGAAGATTCTGCACACAAGAAAAAGAAATAAAAGCCCTCAAATTCACATAAAATCCTGACCACTGCTTCACCACCCTTGGGACTTACCAAAATTGTGTCTTAATTCCACTCACAGGCAAGATTATCTAGAAAAGCCTCATCTTAATTTCTTTGCCTCTTGCACTGAAAATATGAGCATCCCTTGGCTTAATAATTAATGACAACACTTGATGGACTCTGATCCTTGCAGATGCAAGTCACCTCAGTTGTCCTCTTCTTACCTAGAAAACAAAGAGCATAAATATTTTATGCATGAGCATCATATACCATAAAGCCATCTTCTACAGGGTAGAGGAGGGCTTTCAGAGCTCTAACATGCTATGGTTGCCTTGAGCTCTCCTGGTATTCTACATTTCTAAAAAACCATGGGCCAAACAATATTCAGAAAAAAAAAAGACAGGCTGTGCTGGCATTCATGTTTGCAAATGATAGAGATCTCATGTCTGCAAAGCATGGGATTAATGCCACTGCCCTGTATCCCTATCATCAAACTGGCATCCCTACATTTTCATTATTGTTTCCTGGCAACAAAGCACGGAGGCTCTTTAAGGAATGCTAACAATCTGTATTCATCCCGCAGACAGCCCTCTGTGAAGAGCCCTGCAGAAATGAACGAGTAGATCAGCGCTCCTACAACGTCAGACTTAAACACTAAATCATTTTTTCTCCCTGCATGAGGAAAGTATTATTCATCTGATTATTTTATCTAAAAATCACTTCTATTTTTTTTTCTGGGTGGGTTTTTTTGGAGCCATACCGTACTATTTCACCCCAGAATATACCAATCCCATTTCTATTCATATTGCATAGAACAAACCTGATTGATCAGTTTTGTTTCATCAGCTGGGCAGATGGTTGGGGTGGTTTTTTCCAGTCTGCAGGATCAATATGACAAACCTAAAACTAGGCATATATTTCTTAATTCTTACTTTTTAAAAGAATATAATAATTTTTAAACTGAGAGATTGTTTCATTAATATCAAGACTAAAAGACCCCATCATGAGGCTGTTACACTTTCTCGTGTTGGAAACATGTGGCTTTTGAACTTCCTTACCACTAAACTGAGGCAGAAGTAACTGTTGTAGTTTAGTAGCTAAGAAGTTACTAATGGCAGAAAAGCAGGAAAATGAGATGCTTTTTGTATCTTATACTGTGGTGAATGCGCAGCCCTGAGTTGTTATTTTATCTTATCTTCATCAGTGAGTGGTATAGGGCCTCAGTCAGGGTGTGGTGGTCTCCTCTGCAGCTTTTGTAATACAGTTTTCAAAGTCCTTTGTGAAAATGTTTAAGTCATAAACTGTAATATTTCAGTCTCTGACAGCTGGGGACTTTGCTGTCCCTCAGACGATTTTCTCATTTGCACTTGTAATCTGAAATGGTACCCACTAATAAGGATGTTTTTCAGTCCGGAGAAAATCTGGACTGGCTAAAAAAACCCCAACCAAATAACCAAAAATATTTCTGCTGAATAGGATTAGGACAGGGTTTGGAAAGAGAGTACTTGGAAAGAGAAAGGAAAATACTATTGTTCCCGGTTCTTGGCTATAGAGAACTTCCACCAGTATTCTGATCCCAAGAAATATCTCTGTTTCATTTCCATTATGTTGGTTATATTGGATTATGCAGGGAATCTGGATCCTCTGAGGAACATCTCCTTTGACTCTCACTCCTCCCAACCTCCCTCCCCAGTCCTGGTAAGGCTTTAGTTAATGCTGAGGTGTTTAACAAATGAATAGACCTTTATGCACTGTGTTTGTCTTCCCCAAGAGCTTGCTCATACTGAAATGTCAGCTTCACAGCATGTGGAGGCAGAGGAGATATATTGCATGGTCTTATCATCAAGAAAAAAAGAAAACCGGTATTGACAAAGAGTCTATACCCAGGTTAGTATTGATACTGTTAATAATTTAATGTTGTACGGCCAAATTTGTTAGACTTTAAAAGATCTGAGCATACCCTGCAACAGTAAATTTTCTGTGACTTTCTCCCTGGCAGCTGGCTCTGGTTTGAAGTAATTTTTTGGATCATTAGCATTGCCCTGTGACTGAGATTTTTTTTCCTGCAGTGGTTGTTTTCTTGGATAAAACTGTCCAGGTATTGAGAAAAATGAGCAATGTGTTTCAGCCACACTTAGCAGATCTAAAGGGTTAGCTCCCCCTTGCTGTAATATATGGCTCTGGCTGTGTTAGCCCAAAATGAGTTTAGGATGGATTTCCTGAAGGAATGGTTCATGGCATATAGTCTGGCTGCTGAACAGAATTTCTCAGGGTGACAGCATCCCCGGCCAACACACTCAAGGCTGCAGCTGCTGAATAAAGTCAGCATGGGAACATCCCCTTTGTACAAGCAGGTGTTCCACAAGAAAAAGCAACCATTTTTAAGTAGAGAAATACAATCCCTGAGATTAACAAACCCATTTGGGCTAAAAGACAGGTTACTCCCTTCCCAGGATATGGATTTCTCCCTTTGATTATCGCCTGAAATTTAGAGTTCAAACTTTTGTGAATTCCAAAGGGGCAGTAACAGTCCCAAGTCTTGTTTGCTGCTCAGCTATGAAGAGAGGCATGGATGCAGAGTGATAGTGATCAACCAATGTGACCCATTAGGTGACTCTCCCTCAGATTTGTTTTGGATGCCAGTTCCCACTCACACTTCCTGTTTTCAGGAGATTAAAGGTTAATCTGCCGGAGCTGAGAAACTACGGGCTGTCCCTGACAGGACTGGCTCTGGATCAGCGTCGTGTGCTTGGATGGAGACCAAGGCAAAGGGAATCTTTAGTGCCAATACCCAAATCCATCACAGGACAATGCGATCAGAAGTATCTTTATGTCTTTATTTAAAGCTGTAATATTGCACAGGACTAGCTGCAGAAATGTTTTTCTTTTTCACAGAAAATGCATTTTCAACCCCCGAATTTCAATTTGTCATTATATGTGAATGATTAACACTGCTTGAAGTTGTATTAGTTGAATGGGATTCTCCAAGATAAACTACCACTTCACACAGAATTCAGGAGGGAGAAGCAGGAGTAGGACTTTACAGTACCTTGGTCTTGAAAGGAAAAAAAAAATTACGTTTTTAAATAGAAGTTTTCAGTGCTAGAAAATATTCAAGTGTTTTAAGTAAGAACAAAAACCTTTTATCAAAATTCAGTATAATTTATAAGAGCACTCGTAAACAAATGTCTTGGTTTGAAAGACAGAGAGAGCGAGGAGCTGCGCTCAGCCCCTTCTCCCAGCCGAAACCTCACATCTCTGCCTCTCCAAGAGAAAAACCCCCAGGTAATGAAAGAGTAGCCAGCTGCAGCCTTCCCCTGAGCTGTGGCAACTTCTTTTGTCTTTCTTAAGTACCGGTCGTTATCGCCTCTTAGCAACATATTGGGAGAAAATTTCCTTAGAGAAAGAAACAAAAGGAAAATCCTAAACCCTAACAACACTCCTGGTCACCTCTTAAGAGAAAAGTTTTCTCTAGAAAAATTATAACCGGCTGTATGTGAAATAATTGCCTTTCAATCTGAAACTAGGAAAATTTTATTTCATTTTGGACATTGAATGTTTAATACTATAACCAGAACTGTGGTGGAAAGGATTAACTGCACATTTCATTTGAAGCCAGCAGCTTCCTATGCTCATCTATCCCAGCATCTGTTCTCACTTCCGTCTTTGGAGGTGGGAAATTTATGCATTAAAAGGTAAAGTCTCATCTCACAGAGCTGAGATTTATTGTACATTCCTGAAGGCACTATGGCATAAATCACAGTCATCATGAAGCCTATTAGAGAGTCGATGCGTGTGCAGCTGCTCCACATGATACTCTGGTGGGGAGAACTTGAAGCCGTGTTTGATGTTGCCCTTGACTTACGCTATTTTTTGATGTAGGTTTTTTCAAGAGGATTGGACAAGAGACCCCTAACACTAGAAGGAGCTCTGCCACACTGGGGTTAAGCGAGAAATGAGCCCTGAAAGGCTCTCTGACTCCTAGCAGTGCTCCAAACATAAGGCAGCACAACACCTGCAGCCTTTTCCAAAGCCTGACAAGCATTAGGACCACTAAAAGAATTTATAGCTAGCTCAAGTCTACCAGATGTGGTAAATTTGCTGCCATCTAAAGTACCAGAGTTGGTGTGATTTACCATCAGCTCCCCAATGTCTACTGTGACTGAGAACTAAATGATTTAAATCAATAAATATTTAAAAGAATGAGCTTTATTAGTATCTGTGCAGGGAACTGACAGGAACTCAACATAAGCCTAGGCAGAACTTGTTAGTGGGGCTTACTACTGCTGTTTGCCCAAACTGCAGCAATTATTAACCATAAGACTAGTAATAAAATAAGCTTATTTATGGGGTTGTAGCTCTGTGGTGGCATGGGTCTTAGCAATTTCAAGGCTGAGCTGGCTTAAGAAAGAAGCATATTTGGAAATCTAAGAGCTCCTTTATCGTGTTTTATTGTTCCTAGAGCAGATGGTGGGCTGCCAGTAAGCACTGCTGAAATCCTCACTGGGCAGACCTCCCTCCTCAGGTAGCACTGGTGTCGCCAAATCTCTTCTCTTGACATCCCCCTGCTGGGAAAACTTGTCTCTGTTTTCGTATCAGTCTGTGTTTCCAAGGGTATGTTTGCCCTTCCATCCAGGACATAGTGTATTCCCTCCCCACCCAGAGAGTGGGCTCCTCTGGTTTTCATCGGGGCCCCCAGCACATCATTTCAAGATGTTCACAATGGAGGACTGGTCTTAGTGAGATTTTTTTACAAAGAAGGGAAGGAAACAACTGGGCAATTTCATACAGCTAAGGAGGTAAGTCTTGGTTTCATTACACTGCAATGTATCACATGCATGAGGATTCAGAAGTATTGAATTCAAATGCACAGTGTAAATCACATCACTAACACTGCATTAATCTGCTAATTCCAGTAAAACTATACAAAAATTAACCCAGTTTGAAAGAAAAAGGAAAGGAATGCAAGTGTTCTTGCACAGCAACAAATCAAACCAACTCTCTGCTATTCTTCCCAGCAAAGGGTTGCAGTGTGGACAGCTGCTGCTGCCACCATTTAATACTAATAAAAGGACAACCCCAGCACCCTAAACTAATTTCAAGCTGTCATGAATGAAGACACAGAACCTGTTGCTTCCAAAGAGAATCAAGTCTATTGCCATCACGCAAGGCCTGATATACTATATGACCATGCTAGGCTTTTACACTGTGCTTAAAACACTCTGCCTAAAATTATACTTGTTAGCATTACTTGTTAACTAAACAAACACACATTGGCCACATGCCACCTCCTGTGGTGCTGTTCACACATTCCTCTGACCGCTGACTTTTCTTGTCTCCCACATTAAGCCATCTGCATGAAACTAAGAGCCCTATCCACATTCTAACCCTTTCTGTGTATTAGCATACCCAAAGCAATTTGGAATCACCATGATGATAAACATAACAAATACGAGGGGTTGCATACTTGCACCCTGAAATTTCAGATGAGCTTTTGCCACAGGGGACTAAGGCAGTAGAGTAATGCAAGAGATGCAAGGTCCTGGAATTGTCAGCAGTTAGAAAACTGGTCTGAGAGGGAACAAGCTCCGCTATAAAGGAAAGAATGCATTCTTTTCCATGCTTTATAAAACACAAAAATNCAAATGTAAGTATCTAAAATTTAATTCTGGTTCACTTAAAAATGGTAATTTATTTAACAATGCAACAGTCTTCTGTTTCCATACACTAGAAGTGGGTCCAGAGAAATAAATGGTTGTGCTTATTGTTTTCCTCAGTAAAGGAGAAAGGCAACTTAGTCAAGAAAACAAGCAACAAGCTGTATTAGCCATGATATAATGATATTCCTCTGAAACAACAATAATAAATAATTGCTTATGCTGGTGTATCCTTCCCCTGGTTAGTGGAGCTCTCTTGACTAAATTACAGTCTGTCAAGCAGTGTATTAAATAATCAAGAGTATAAACTGTCAGTAATAAATGAGAGGTGAATGTGTGGAGTTTCTTTTCTTTCACATCAAGCAGCAATACACTCAAACATCTTTTTAGTGATTACAAAACAGCCCTTTTAAATGAAGTGCAGTACATTTTCCCCCCTTCTGTATGGTGTTTTTGTTTGCCTCCCTCCCTACTACTGGGTGTTTTATTGTCTCCCAAATGGGGTCAGCCAGGTTCTTTTTCTGAGTGGTTGCAATTAATTCAGGTGGCTCAATTGGTGCTTTGCTAAGTGCATTGCCAAGCTCTTGTCAATACTAAATTTCTCCTGCTATCACATTGTCCATTCTGCTTTGTTAGTTTGCAGAGATCATGTGTGAAGAGCCTGCAAAAAATGATCTGTAAATCCCTGTGGACTCCTCAGCTTTGGGCAACACCAGCTAGTCCAATTGCTCAGCAAATCCTGATTTATCGGGAGCAATTCCTTCCCCTTCACACCTTCCCCTTCACACCTTTGTTGTTCACCCATCAAAGAATATTTTCTGTCTTAAATATGAAGCTTCATGTATATTGACTTTGCAAGTGCTCACAGTTTGTACTTGCTAGGAGTTTTCCTTATTTCCTGTCACTTTGTTCATTGTCTTTGTCTGTACTCCAATGTTTAGTGATTTTGTATTACCTTCTCCCTGACAAAGCAGAACAGAGCAGTCAAAGGCCAGAGCAAAAATACTGCAGACAAATCCAGCCATGTCACAAAACAATTGCACTTGTGTTCCTTTCTAGTATGTGGGTTCAATTGAGATTAAAATATTTCGGTACTGATAAACTAGAGTAACTTTGCTTATCCCACAGTCTTCCTACAGGAACTAACAGCCATGAAAACTGTGAAGCACCACTATGTGTGGACCCAATCAAGGCCATGAGGAGGGCATGAAGCATACTTCCACCATACACAGCTCTTGGCTGTTTATGCCTCAGAGAATATTGTTGAATTTAGAAAAGGAAGATGAAGAAAAAAACTCCCTTGATTTTTATTATGGGTTTCATAACAAACTGCAGCAATAACAATGAGATGCTGCGTTTCCTTGACCTCAGCAAAGGGCAGGAGGGGGGAAGTGGTGGCTGCAAAGATATTTTAAAGAACCCTGTGCCCTTTGTTCTATTTCTCCAGAGCTGTTTGGCAACCTCTGATGAAGCAGTACCTGTCCAAACTGAAATTGTGTTCCCAGCCCATTATATTGGTGATTAATCACAACTGGTTATTAAGGTGCTACAGGTACTCTTCCTAAGAAATTTGAAGTGATTTTTACAATACTTCAAGCATTCAGGGACCTTTAAATAAACAACATAAATGATCATTTTAGTGAATATGAGAGTGCTATACCTCTGTTTGGGGATCAAGGAAACAGAAGCAATTCAAATAAACCTTAGGGAAGTGAGGAGGAAGCCAACCTGAGGAATGAATGTCACTTCTATTGAACTGGCAGGCAGACTGTGAAATCCCACCTGAGGAGCTGGAGAGATGCATTTTCTTCTGCCTCATTGCATTCAAATTCTACAAGAGTAAATCAGCTGTCATTAAAGTGACTCTGAGCAAGTATAAGTGTGGCATGCTGTGCTGGCTGAAATATAGAAGCCATGAATTCCTCCTTACTTTGTGTCAGGGTGACAGGTTTCTTTGTATTTGTCTTTTTAGAGTATCTTCTCTATGGGCAGTTAAAGGACTTTATTTTAAAAATCATTTATAAAATGT
The DNA here is from genome assembly GCA_013400955.1 of Drymodes brunneopygia. Classification (NCBI taxonomy): domain Eukaryota; kingdom Metazoa; phylum Chordata; class Aves; order Passeriformes; family Petroicidae; genus Drymodes; species Drymodes brunneopygia. The sequence goes on along the minus strand of VZTZ01029585.1, from coordinate 54,703 downwards.
CAAGATTTTTGATTCTGTGAGACCAATTCCTTTAGATGTGTTGACTCAGTAACAAATAAGCAGTTTTGAACATGGATACTACAAAGTTACATGGACTGTACTACTGATGGAGTTATAAAACAGCACAGCCAACCTTTCTGAAAAAGAACTTTAATGTATTGTTCAGGCTTGGATTTCAAAGCTGTACTTTACCTTAACAACTACCTCTAGGAAAATAAACAAAGAAAAATAAATAGAACCCTAGAACTTGATCAGAACTGCTGCCTGTCATGTTCTGAATTTGTTACATGTATGCATTGCATAAGGCATCCACTGGCACACCATGCTCTGCTGTAAACAACTGCAGAACACAGTTTGCTTCCACCAGTGAATGACACCTCAGGCAACAGCTTATTTGCCTTTGGCTTTTATTTCTGACTCCCTTTAATCCATGTTTTTCTTTATATACTTCCTATGTGCTCTGGAATCTGTAGTAATGGGTTTTTTCCTGAAATGTAACTGAACCAAGAACTCTTACCTAATATTCCTGCTTCTTTACAAAGAGATGGCCAGCCCCAATATAATTGATAGCTTAAGCAAAATCTACTTCATTGATTATACCCCCTTGAAAGAACTCATTTTTTTATATGTAAACCTTTGCAACTTCAAATTGTTTCTGAAAAAAGCCTGCCTAATAATTCATAGAAACAAAGGCACACAGTCTGCCTAAAAAATATTCCAAAAATTCAAGGACTGCAACCTCAATCTCTGCTACATTTACGTCTTCTGAGGCAGGGATTTTCGAAGTACCTTCAAGAAATTACATTTAAAAAAATGCACTGCCTTTTCAATAAGGGAACTAAAACCAAATGTGAATGTTTACAGTTTCTGCATTCTCCCACCTGCGGGGCTGTGCGCAGCTCTGGGATCCCCAGCGCAGGAAGGACGTGGACTTGTGTGGAGAGTCCAGAGAAGGGACAAAAAGGTGGTTTGCAGGATGGAAACCTCCTCTGCCGCGAGGAGAGGCCGAGGGAATTGGGATTATTTAGCCTGGAGAGGAGGAGGCTCTGGCACGACCCAACTGGGGCCTTTCAGAAAGCACCTCATTTATGAGGAGAGGTCTAATAAATAAGGCCTGGTAGACAAGGAGGAATCTGGAGAGCAATGGTTTACAAGGTTATGGAGCGACAGCACGAGGGGGGATGGATCCCAGATACATTGGGAAGACATTCTTTACTGTGAGGGTGGTGAGGCTGTGGCACAGAGAAGCTGTGGATGCCCCATGGGTGTTCATGGCCGGGTTGGAGGACAGGGCTTGGAGCAACCCGGTGCATGTCCGCCATGGCAGGGTGCTTTTATCGGATAACCTTTAAGGTCCTTCCAAGTTAAACCATTACACACTTTCCCGAGTCGCTGCTCTGGGTGCTGTGAAGAGTTTTTAAA
>VZTZ01029585.1:0-53029 GCA_013400955.1 Drymodes brunneopygia | reverse complement strand
AAAAAAAAAAAAAAAAAAGCGCTCTATCGGCGCTCGGCGCATCGACTAGCTCCGGGAGCGGCTTTGCGGCCTGCGCTGCGTGCCGGCAGGGCAGGAGGGGCCGGCCGCCATCGAGAGCGGAGGGCGGACAGGACAGGAGAGGAGAGGAGAGGGTAGGTGAGGGGGCTTGGGATCCGGGATCCAGGATCTGGGATTCAGGGGGGCTGGCTCGGGGTTTCCTCTGTGGAGTTCCTGCCCCGGCCGTCTCTAACGCCTCCCCTGTGTGCTCTGCCCGCAGGTGCCGCCGAGAATGGACATCAGGCCGAACCACACCATCTACATCAACAACATCAATGACAAGATCAAGAAGGAAGGTACGGGTGGCTTCTGGTCGCCTCTGGAACGTGGGGGTTGGCCAGTGAGGCCTGGGCATGCACTTGCACGCGGCTCTTGTCTTACAGTGGGACTCCCGGGGCTTTTAGGAGCTCCCGGAGGTCTCTGAAGCACCCAGAAGGAGGTGATCATGAGCCGAGCTCTCGGCAGACGCTTTCTTGTAATGAAACAGTAGCTAAAGCAAAGAAACGCACCTCCCGCTAGATCAGGTTGCTCAGATCTCCCTACAGCCCACTCTTGAACGCTTTCAGGGATGGGGAGTCCGCAGCCTCTCTGGGCAACCTGTGCCAGTGCCTCACCACCCTGACAGTAAAGAATATTGTCCCAATATCAAATCTAAGCCTCCTCTCAGAAGTCACTCCCCCTTGTCCTGTCACTCCAAGCCCTTATCACTAGTCCGTCTCTGTCTTGTAGGCTCCCTTCAGGTACTGGAAGGCCACAGTTAGGTCATTCCTGAGCCTTCTCTTTTCCAGGCTGAACAATCCCAGTTCTCTCAGCCTTTCCTCATAGGGGAGTTGCTCCATCCCTCTGATCAACTCGGTGGCCTCTTGGACTTGCACCAACAGCTTCGTGTCCTTCCTGTTCTGGGCACCCCAGATCTGGATGCAGCTCTGCAGGTGGGGTCACACTTCAGTGGGGCAGAATTCCCCCTCACCTGCTGCCCACCCTGCTTTGGGTGCAGCCCAGTACAGGCTTGGTTTCTGGGCTGTGAGCACTCATGTCCAGCCCCTTTTCCACCATCACCCCAAGTCCTGCTCTCTATCTGTCCATCCCCCAGCCTGGATGGGTTGGTTGATCCTGGGGCTTACCCTGACCCAGGTGTAGCACCTTGCATTTGGTCTTGTTAAATCTCCTAGGATTGGCATGGGTTAAATAGAGGGTGTCAAATCACCAGTCAAGGTTACAAATTACTTTCTATTTTAATACAGGTCTTAATGTAATTTTTAAGGGAAAGTGTTTTGATAGAAAACCTTTTTTTAACTAAAAAAATGCCACACTATAGTTAGTCAGGAGCAGGTGGAGAAACTGGCAGTGAGCTGATGTTAGCAAGTCTCAACAGCAGTAAAGAAGAGGCAGCATTCTTACATTGCTAAAGTAGTTCAAATGTAAGGTTTTTGTGTTAGAATGATTACACAGTACAGACAATTTATTTAGCTTGATTGGGATAGGACTAAGATTTAATTTGGCATGTATTCAGGTGATTGTAAATAATTAAAGCAAGTCCATTGCAGCTGTAAGCTGCAGTAGGCTCCTACAAATACCATTTGGATCCAGAATACGAGAAAATACTTCGTGTGAGTGAGAAAATTGATTAAACAGTTACAAACAGAATTTCCCACTTAAATTAGCCTTTAGGTAGTTACTATTTTGCCATGTTCTTGTTTTATATCATACCTCTTTACTGCTGCTTGTTTCAGTTTTGATGTTCTGATTTTTTTTATGATGGCTGTCATTCATACATCATACTTGATTGTGTGAGAGAGGGTTTGTGTGTATATACATATATGAAAACATGTTTTTACATACCCTTGTGTCATTGCTACTCCCAGGGAATGGTAGCACGGATGGTACTACAACGTCTTCTCTGCCTGAACCTTTGAGGTATGAAACCAAATGTTGCATACCAGCTTACAAAACCTGGACAGAGAAACTTGTGCTGATTGTGCAACAATTCTGACAAACTCGTGTACTCACTGTGTGAGCTAAAGCTGGTAAAAAAACATTGTTCCCAAAGGACAGCAGACTCAGTAGAAGTGGAAATTTGCATGCAACCTGTTATAATCTGTTTTCTCCTTTGTTCCCCAGAGCTGAAGAGGTCCCTGTACGCATTATTCTCACAGTTTGGTCATGTAGTTGACATCGTGGCTTTGAAGACCATGAAGATGAGAGGACAGGCATTTGTTATATTTAAAGAACTTGGATCATCTACCAATGCTTTAAGACAGCTACAGGGCTTTCCGTTTTATGGGAAACCAATGGTAAGTTATTCTGTTACCTTTGTAAAGAGGAAAAACACCCTGATGGTGTGATGCAGCGTTTTGGTACTTGCACCTTGGGAATGAACTATCACAGGTAGTTGTTACCAAAGGATTGGTCACATCCTCATGAGTATCTGCATTTGTGCAAGCTGGAGGGATGCTGAAGAGACTGCAGTTACAACACACACACACACACACTTTGAACTTAACATTTAGATTTCCTAGTTGGGGGCTTTTTGTTTTTCTATGCTGGATTAAAGTTTTTAAGATCATAAATACTTTTCATTTTACTCATCATGTCTTCCATTGAACCGGTTTAATCTGTAATATTATTGAAATTAGATGTTTTCAGTTACTTTATGTAAAGTAACATTAACTACCCTTAAATTTGTAATGAATAGCTAGAATGTGATGCTTCCTTTTTGAGGTAACAGTGAGGAGGGTGAAGATCCCCACACTTTACTTTCCAGATGTGACCAGTGATTATTTTTTTTAAATTGATGGCCAGTTCTGCTTGACTGTAGATCACCAAACCAAGTAACTGTATTTCAGTATGACTTCAGTGAAATAAATACAGTGCTGGTTGATAGAACATGATTTAGTAATGTACTTCATAACATGCAGAATAGCACAACTGACCTGCTTTGTTCTTGCCTGCTTGGATAATTAGGCACCTCTTATTTCTGCAGCTGTTGGTGAGTTGTTGGTAACAATACATGCAAATGGCCCACGACTTTAGCAATGGATGGGTACATCACTGCTGGCTCTCAGCTCCTGGCTTTGAGCACTGAAGAGAGCAGTTGAGCTGCTGAGCCACAAGCTATTTGCCTTAACACCTTCAGATTCTCTAATTACATCCTTGACACAGAGTTTTGCAAGCTCAGTCCACCATTCATCCTTAAGGAGTTTTGTGCTCTGTAGAACTCAATAAGAAATAAAAAGATTAAGGCTTCATAAGCTTTCAAATGTTCTTCCCTCTTCAAACATTGCCTGCAGCCTGTATACTCTGAACACTAAACAAAGGCATTAAAAAACAGAGATCTGAGAAATCACTGTCAAATTTTAACTCCCCTTAAAATGGGATGGAAAACTCAAAGTTTTAATAGAAGCTAGTGCCATTTTTCTCAAATGTCCTCTGTGTAGGTCAGATGTATCTCTCTGTACATGCTACCTTGACAGTGGTTAGAAAGATGTTGGATAAATGGAGTTCTGATTTCAGTGAGCAAAAGTTAGTAATTTCCATATGAGGGGTATTTTTTAGACTTCTGTAATTGTGTTCAGAAATAAGTATGAGAATTGGTTACTCTAGAAGTGTACCTACACTTCATAACAATGTTTTTTGTATAAAAAATTCGTGCAAAAAAAAGGTGTAAATACACAGTTAATGAAAGTGGTGCAAAATGTTCAGTATTATTAACTGCAGAATATACTCTGGTTTTATTCTTTTCTTTCAAAAAGCGTATTCAGTATGCAAAAACAGACTCCGATATAATCTCTAAAATGCGTGGCACTTTTGCTGATAAGGAAAAAAGAAAGGAAAAGAAGAAAGCCAAAACTCTGGAGCAGTCAGCAAATGCGCCAAATAAAAAGGTTATCCAGGTAAGCTGCTTCTCTGTTTAGAAAAAATAAAAACAGAATGAAAACAACAGCCAGAAAACACACAAAAGCTATTCTAAATTATTTTTTTAGGACTTGGTGTTGTCTTTTGTTACTTTTCAATTCCCTAAATTGGAGTCTGTTGATTATCTAGAGCTCTTGAACATTTGCTAGAAGTTGAAGGAAAGGGGGCTGGTTATGTAGCCCTTACTGTTCCTTTTTTTTTCCTCCTTTGCTATTACCAGATGAAAATAAAGATACAGGGCAAAGGTACAACAAATCAAAGTAGAAACTAGCCTGTTTTAAGAAAAGGAAAAAAAGAACAGTGTCCTTATCTTTAGTACTGGCTTCAGGTGTTCAGCCAGCTTTTCTCTTCAGTGTTTTAATGCCATGTTGCCCAATATGGACAGAAGAATGGTAAATGAGAACAAGATAATTCATTTATGTTAGATATTAGATGTTCACTGTTAGATTAACAGGAGTGAGGTTGGAATTTATCTCCACTAAGGGTAGGCCTGCCTAAACCAACAACATTTAGTAGTTTTAGTGCTAGAGTGTAGCAGAAAACATTAAGACAGCTGACCAGATCCACCCAGGTTATATATTGGGTGTGATGTTCTGTACTGTGTCATATCCCTTAGGCCAGTTCTGGTCAGCTGTCCTGGCTCACACCTGGCTGCTTGTGCACCTGCTCGATAGCAGAGTATGGGAAACTGGCAAGTCCTTGGTTTAAACAAGCACTGCTTATCTACAACCAAAACATCAGTTTGTTATCAGTGTTACTCTCATGCTAAATTCAAAACACACTGTATTAAGAAGAAAATCCAATCCCAGGTGAAACCAGGATACCTGTCTAGGCCTTCATTTTAAAAATGCTTCCTCCCTGTCTATTACATCAAATCCTGTAATGTGGAGAGATCCTTGATTTAGCCATTAGATTGATCAGACAGTACTGATGTTATTTGATTGCCTGGTTTTGGAGCTAGGCAAAATTCACATGCTTTGGTTCCCTTTGGGAAGTATCTCATAGGCAGGAAATGTTCCTTGGATTGCAGCTCAAAAAAAACCCCTAATACCTGTCTTGAGTTGTAGAGAAACACGGTGATGTGTACCTATTTCTAATGGAACACCTTTGTAAAACTATTTTGTACTTATTTGCTAGGGAGCAACACAGAATTCAGCCAATGCCCCAGGGACCACACCACAGAATCAGGTAATGTGTTTTTTTATTTTTATCACTAAAAGCACTAATGTTTATAATTATTCTCTATTAATAATAATTTGTTACACATGGAAACCTGAGGATATAATTTACAGCTTTGTTTCTGTCCTGTGAGACATTTGTCTAACAGCTACATGACAGTAAACAAACAAAACAAATCCCTCTTTTACGATATCTGCTTTACAGGAAATGAGAATCTGCAGTTTCTCATTACAATACAGAAAACAGCACTATTACAAAATCATACTGGATTCTTAAATTTGGGCTGTGCTTGGTATCAGTTGAAGGATTCTTAATTTTTTTCTGTGTTCCCTTTAACTTACTTTGTTCTAATAGCAGATAAGGAAAACGAAGACAACACAGGATGCCAAAATAATCTGCCTAAAAGCTTTAATTCAGGCGTTTGGGGGTTCTCTGCTCACTTTTTCCTCATAAGTGTCTTATTTTCCAAAGGATTGTGTGGAGACATGGGAACAACTCCCTACACTTCATTCATCTTTTCTGCCCAGTGACCTTCTAAATGATTGATGTTAGAAGTGAAAGTGGTAAAGAGCCAGGATTTGCAGGAGAGCAAGTACCATAGAAGAATATCTTTGCCTGTCCTGCACCTTTCTTGAGTACATACATAACCTACAGGGGAAAAGGTCTTGCTCCCTGGATTGTCAGGCACAATACGTGTATGTCAGTTTGCATCAAAGCACAACACTGACTGTTTGGGTATTTCTCTGAACTTCAGAAGTTTATTTTCTAATGGCGCTACCTGGAATATTTCCATCAGTTGAAGGAGATAGTTCTGCTGAGCCTTTTTATTTGGCACTGCTTTGAGGATGTTTGAAGTTGGGGTGTCCGGTTTAATTTTATTTTTATAACATACTCAATGACTTGAAGGTTCAGCAAATGACTACTCAGCCTTTTCTGTGGTGGGTGGCTACAAATTCATATTAGCAGACAATTCTGCTAAAAAAACTAAAGCTCTAAATCTAAAGGGGTTTCTAATTAAGAAATTTTAATTGAGCTGTGTAATAAAACCATGTGTGTTTCGTGAGTTTTGGTTGCCCAGAGATATTCAGCATTTTGGTAGCACTGCAGGTGAACAGAGAATGGCTTCCTACTGCTTTCTGGAAGGATGTGAGTCTTTCATGCATTCTACCACTGCTGGACAGGTGTCTTGGACAGCACTGCAGCCACTACTTGGGCACCTGGGTGCAGAGAGTACTGCAGTGTCAGCTCTTGACTAGTTGAGTTTAAATGTGACATCTAAGGCAGTATGGTATTGTAATTTTTATGGAAGTAAGAACCTCTCCAAATTAACATATCTGTGTAAAAGAACCAAGGGGCTCTGTCTGCATATTGATAAAGGTGTGGTGAAGCCCAGATAGAATGTTGTGAGCAAAACTAAAGAAATATGGGCCTTTGTTCATATAATCATGCAGACAGATGCAAAGGAACTGTATGCAACTATGTGTAGTTTTCTGAGCTTTGATCTTCTGTTGTTGCAGGTGCCTGATAACCCACCAAACTATATCCTTTTCCTTAATAATTTGCCTGAGGAAACAAATGAGATGATGCTGTCCATGTTGTTTAACCAGTAAGTTTTGAATAGAAATTATTTCTCCTTTGAATTCTTCTGTAACCTGTGTGCGTTTTCTCAGTTGGCAAGCTGACTTTCTAGAAATAAGAGTTTATTCTGAAGCTGTTCCAGTTGTTTGTCTTAGTGCCAAGGTTACGAATGTCAGTTCTGATGACTTGGTTCAGAAAACAAATCCCATCTTTTTCGTAGCTGGTTTTGATTGTGTAATTTATCTGCTATCAATTTGCACTGGATTTAAGCTGGTGACTGTAATAGTAAAGTCTTCAGAACAGCAGGAGCAGTTTTAAAACTAGTTAGATCGCTCCTGTATGTGTACAGCACTGATTAAAGTGCTTCCACATAATATTTCTTAACTGAGGCATAGTTCTAAGGTTAGAACATGTAAAACCCTTCAATTTAAATCTTTCATTAGTAATAAGTATTGTACTACTGGATGCTTGTGATAAAAAGCTACTGAAGAGATATGTATTGTGGAGCTTAGAAACATTTTTTGACTCTCCCCTTATTTGAAAGGTTTCCTGGATTCAAAGAAGTACGCCTAGTGCCGGGACGCCACGACATCGCCTTTGTGGAGTTTGAAAATGAGAATCAAGCAGGGGCTGCTCGAGATGCTCTCCAAGGATTCAAGATCACTCCATCTCATGCCATGAAAATCACTTACGCGAAGAAATAATCCTGTGCTCCTGTAAAGGAGTTCTGTGGACAGGTGTTTGTTTTTTTAAAACGCCGATACTGTGATCAGCTGGCATGTTTGCTGTTCTCTGCAGAAATCATAAGACTCAAATAGGATTGCCACAATGATCAGAGCACATGTAGGATTTCCACAGATCACCTGGATAGTAACTTTTTCTGTTGAAATACTAATTTTTTATAAAATAAAATATAAATACGCTGTTTTCAAGCGGTGGTTTTTTCCTCAAGTCTGTCTTGTTATTGATTAGCCTTGCAGGGCTTTATTCAGCTTAAGAACTTTTAAGGTGATCCTTATTTCTCAGAAGTGAGTGAGTGCTATAAAATAGCTGTCTTTCCAGAGCAAAAAATATTATCAGGAATGCTGAATGCCAGCATATTCAGAATAAATACAGTATTCGACCTCATTATCAAGGGGACAGCTGTTTTTCACTTAGGAAATGCAGCTTATCATTAGTGGGTTTTTTCCCCAGGTATAGTTAGAAATTGATTACAGCTTGGCAGCAGTGTTGTTCAACTTGGTTTTGTTTTTGTGGCTGGCAGTAGAAGCCAGTCCCAAGAGGAAATGTAGAAGTTTCCAGGTTTTAGCCAGGCTTTTCCAAAATACGTGTCCTAATGCTTCTGGATTTCTCAGGTTTGATTTACTTTATTTTTTCTCATTTGTTAAAACCTTCATAGGTTTTGTGTGACGTGAAATACAGTGGATGCAGTGAAGTAATTAGATACAGTATTGTGCATTGTAAATTGTTCTAAATATTTCAGAAAAAATCACTTTAAAAAGTTGTAGTGTTTTGTATCTGCAACATAAACCACCTTTTTTTTTGCACAAGACCTGGAAAATTGAAATTTCACCTGCTCCCAGAGTACATTGCAACATGATGTCTCTTTCACAGTCATCTCAATTACTGTCCTATCTCCATTTATGAATTTTTTTCATTCTTTGTGGTGATTTTGCATATGTGTGATCTCACAAGTATTCTAATACTTCCAAATGAAAATTGTTTCAATGTGCCTGTAAAATCAAAAATGACAGTTATTCTATCATAACCTTGGATTCTTCCTCCTGCAGTCATAAATTCACAGGTAATAATTATGGGTCATTTAATCCCACTAGTTTGTATGCACATGATTGCCATTGCTTTTCAGCTTTATTCACTTCAAGGGTTTGGAGCTGTCTGTGAAGGAAGTTGGACACAGCATAGGGGAGATGGGAGGAGTAATGGGCTGGAAGGCTAGAGGAGAATGTGGGGAAGTCAGCTGTGATGGGACAGTGATGCTGGAAGCTTCATGATGGACTTTCTTTAACAGAGTGTGGGATTTTTGATGACAGCTGTCAATTCCTGCTGTTCTGTCTGGGAACTGAAAGCTGGTGCAGCCAGCAGCTCTTCAGGCCTCCTCATGAGTCAGGAAACACCGGTTCACTGGAGTGCAATTTGGGAATTGCCAAACTTGCCCTTGGTTACTTCTAAGTGCTAATCCAGCCCAGCCTGCTGTAGCCTGGCAGCTGTGCTGTGAGTTGCTGTGGTGTGTGTTCCTTTTGTGCATGTGTCTGCATCTGTTTTAATTCAAACACTCCCTACAAGTCTTGCCTCATGTATGCTAGAACAAGATCTGTGGAATTTAAATGAATTCTAGGTATCCTCTCCAGGGTGTAAAGAGGACCTTTTAAGGCAGCCTGTGGCACTGTTTGGTGTCTTGGATCTTCAAACCCTCAGTGCAGTTCAGCTGGGTAAAGAAAAGTGATATGGTTGCTGTCCTGGCATGACCTCTGTGCTTTGCTCTGTCTGCATCTCCCTGTGGAAAGGATCTTGCCTGTACAAATATGCAGTGCTTGAATTCTTAGATTTCAAATTTTAACTGCTGACTTAAAGAGCTTTTTTACGGCCTTGCAGCTCCCTAAAAATTTGTTTACATTGCATCCATCTGTTGTTGTCCCAGTAGGTCCTTTCTTTGGACAGGAACAGGGGAATCTCTGCCACTGAGGGTTTTTGGTCCAGGGAAGATTGTGCCTGTCAGTGAGGATTTGTGAAAATTAGGGACAGGAGGATTAAGAAGGATGTCATTTCGTTTGCTTCTCACCAGGGTCTGACTTAATTTTCATTCTCAGACTTTGCTTGAAGTACAATTAAAGCTATGGACAACTCTAGGAGGGCTTGGCGTGTTTAAATAACAGAGTTGTTGATTAAAATGCTAATACAGAATGGCTTTGGGAGGGGATTCAGCTTTTTGAGTCAGCCCTGAGGTTTTCCCCCTGCCTACGGCTCCTCTGGTGGGATGAAATGTTTCCACATTTCATCCCACCAGCCCCTTCCTATTAGCCTGGTGTGTTTGTCCAGGTGTCTGCCTCTTCCATTAAAGATGGGGACTGCTGGACCTGGCACACACTCAGCAAGTGCTGCAGCAAAGAAAAATGACACCAAGTGTTTATTTGATGATTTTACTTTTGTGTCTCAGATTAATGTGTCCTCTCACACCCTGGAATTTTTATGGAGAAGCTCACCAGCAAGAAGCTGTGTGCTGATGCCTGTGTCTGTAAGTAAATTTGCTTTAACTTTGAGGACAAAATAGTTTTAAAAATAATGGTGGGGGTGAAAGGAAAACTACTTTGCTTATCTAACTGTGTCATATATTTGTCTTGTTAACTGGCTGTGTAGAATGTCACATACAGTTTTACCAAAAAATGGGTTTTGTAAAGGGACATCTTTCACTTAAGTGAAAAGTATAGAGAGGGATTCTAACTTTCACTGTTGAAATGGCATCTAAAGCTGTTATTTTGCTTACTGGAGAATAGAAAAATGCACAGAACAAATTCTTGAAGACTATAACTGTTTCAAGATAACCTAATTTTATATGTAGGAATAGTTTTACTACAAGGCCATGTGTATTTTATAATTCCATAAAGGTATGTATGTACATAAATTCATCTGCCTCATTCTTCAGTTGCTTTTTTTTCCCCCAGACACCAATTCCCTTGCCAGAGCAGAAAAGGATTTTAACACTTCACACTGCAGATTCGTTAATATTAAGAAGGGCCGGTTGATTTATGTTTACTCAAAACTAGTGAATGAAAAAGACTCTGGAGAATACTGGGCTGCAAGTATAAGAGTTGATTCTTGTGTATATGAACCAACTAGAAGTAGATTAACACACACTGTCAAGAAATGGATGCAAATGCTGAGCTATTGTGGGTCTTAAAGCAGCAATTTAGTTTTAAAAGTGAATGTTTAAACTGGTTGAGGAGACTTGAAAGGCTTTAATATTTTTGGTTTTTTTTTAATTAAATATCTTCAATACCTATATGGTAATTATGAACTGAACCTTCACAGAATGGTTCAACAGTTTATTTCTGTGGCTGTTTATTTAAACGGTGGAGCAGAAAGCTTTTATCACAGGGGCCATTAAAGTCTTAAGTTTAAGGGAAGCAAAAATAAAGATCAGCTGTGTTTGCAAAAAAGATCCAGATAAACTATAAGCAGTATTCATTTACTTTAAAAATGTACGCCGAGATCAGAACTTCTGTCAGCGGTTTGTTTCATGTGCCAGCTGATTGGAACCTAGGAAATGTAAAACCAGTTTAAGAGCACTGCTGGTAACTCCTTTTGACTGAGTGATAAACCAGCTCCAATCAGATGAGGATTGTTTTAAGCTGTCTAATTCTAAACCTCCTTGCTTGGAGGTTTATGGAGAACAGTATGAAGACCATAAGGGAGCAGTTGGTTATTTCCCCAGCAGTTTAGTCTCAGAACAACATGTCTATCAAGAAGCAAATAAGAGTGTTCCGACAAGGGTAAGGAATTTACAAAAGCCCAGCTGGCTATGTATTTATACTTGGCTATGTAATGCTAATTTGCTGTAAAAAGGAATCATTATTGTGGCAGTTGATTGTAGCATATCACAGATGCTTAGGAATCCAGTCTTTGAGCCTTTATACAGGCAAATGACCTCAATAAAATCCCTAACATAACCTCTAATACAGCAGACATTGTAAATGTTGCAATAAAGGCTTGATCCTTTTTATTTGAATAGTATTCCTTTAAGATCACGTAGGTTTTACCCAAAGCTTCCTTTTTCAGATATTACAGCCTGGATATTGTGCTGCAAACTTCAGTAACCTGTACTGGTGCACCTTCTGTTAATTGTATATGTAGATAGACAGTGTCATTCAGAACTTGTGATTGCTGTGAGACTGTGCTTGCTTTCTCATTACAAAGCTAATGGTGTGTCAAAAACCTGAGTTAAAAGGGTTTTGGAAACACATTAGCATACTGTGAGTAAGTAGGCTGCATTTCTGAATAGATGGTTGTCCCTGATAATAGTGCATTTTACTCAAAAAAATCGTATTTTCACTAAATATCTGAAACACTTCACAGAGGAGTGGAAGGGGGTCCTTTCTCAGAGGCCAGCATGGTTTGGCTTACAACTAGCAGTTACTGGTAGCTGATTTCTGTGCTTAAAACCAAATTGAGTGTTAGGTTTAAAGTACTTGCCTTCATCCATCCTCAATATTTTTAGCTATATGCTGTTTTGCAGTGTATGGCAAAATACAGTTAGTGTTTCAATCTTGGAATCATATCTGGAGTCTTCAGTCCTAGGTCCAGATTCTCAGATGGGTTTCATTAACACAGAGGAAATAAGTGAAAGGAAGAATTTTGTGCCTTGTTAGTCATTGCAAGGATTTGCACCAGACAAGCTTTATTTGAGGAAATATGCATCTTGGTTAAGTGATTGCTTTTCCTGACACTACATTAGGTTATTAATTAGGCAATTAATTAGTCAAAGAGCATGAAAGAATGACTACAATACATTTTTAAGCTCTTTTCTCAGTAACAGACAGCTAGTCTGCTGCATGGCAAGCTGAACTGGAAGTGGAGGTAGGTTAAAGCAACGTCTTAGCCTGAAGGCTAATCCAGAATGGGACATTTCAGGCTGCAATGCTGTGCTTTAATTGAAAAGTCAGTGACGTAGACTTCTGTAAAGCCAGTGACACAGACTTCCAGTCCTTTCACCCTTCCTTCACATTCTTGCTGTGCAGGAGCATTGCGATGAAAACAAAGGGTGATACACAGACATCTACTGAGCTCAGCTTATTTTGCAAAATGTGACTTTAAGGATCAGACTCTTTGTTCACATTTTAAATAGTCTGTAGCACATCTTGACCCATCTATGTGCTGCCTGCTCCAGAAATACCCTTTAAAGGAGCTGTTTCATACAGAGCTAGTGTTGCACCCCTAGCCTTGCATCTGCAAATCGAAATCCAGTCCTTGCTCACAGCTCTATAACCTTCCCCCAAACAACTGGCAACGTTTTTGCCTTGCTTTCATAGCCTTGCACCTGCAAAGCCCAATATTGGTGTAAGATGGGCTCTCTTTGGAAGGGGTTGCCATTTAAATGAGTAGACCTGATGATGCCCAAAGCTGAGCAATGAATCAGCATGGAGCACAAATGGCATTGTGTGAAGGAATGTCTGAAAGGGAACTCGATGGGGAAAAGTATTAAGGGGGACACCTGCTGCATTGGAGAGAAGCCTGAAAGAGAACAATAACCTGGGGGCCTCTGTGTTTCCAACCCTCCTTTTATTTCAGGGTTTTTTTCCTCCCAAAAAGGTAACTTTCACTGCTGGAATCAATGTATGCCATTAGCTACAGACTTTGCTATAATAAACCTTTCTGCCTGTGGGCCTCTCTCAGCATCCTTTTATGCAGCACTTGGGGTGCATATCTGTTGATTGGTGCTTTAATCAATAAATCTTAAGAGGTTGTTGGTTTGTTTTTTATCTCAGTGCTGCTACTCCTGAGCCGTTGAATCAAACCGAATCCAATGGGCTGAACACAAAATGCTGTGTGATAATTCCCTGCAGCAGAATCCAGATCTGTAAGGTAACAGCAGGAAGGAAGCAACATGCTCTAGAAAGTCTTTTCCCTGCCAGAAGTTTTCAAGCAGAATACTGGCATTTGTTTTCTCATCAGCAGTTCTCCAAGTGTACTGCATAGCCTCAGTCTAAGTCATCCTTTTCACGTGGGATTAGGAATTGTTTAAGGATAAAGGGTTACATAGGACTAACCAATCCAGGTATTGGATTGCAAGAATACAAAACAAAAAAATAGGAAGATAAAGGAATTGTTTGAAATTAAGAGAGAAACAGGTATTGTCTAATTAATTTTAAGAACTCAAGGCAGGAACAAGTTATCTGAGCTTTGCAAAAGGAGTCAAAAGACAAAAGACCTTTTTCTTTTCCAGAATCCTTTGAATATATTATGGTGTACTTTGCATATATTATAGCATATTCTGTGTATAGCATATTCATTTGCCTTTGGAGGGAAATAAAAGAATGTTAATCCTTCAGTAATCTCAAAACATCTTTCCTCTTAACTCTCAAGACACTAATTTCTTCTGTGACTGGCACTGGGAGCAGGCAATCTCTTGGCTGCTACCAGGGCAAGCTGACGGGAGGAAACCTGGGCACCCTCTCTGAACACACAGCACTTCCTGTAATAGATGTTTGTGAAACAAGTAACCTTTCTCCAAAACAAGAAAATGTTTATTTGTAGGGAGCGACTTGGGATGAGAACACAGTCCCATGCAGGATTTGTTCTCTAGAAAATTTTTACTTGTTAGTAAAGCTGATAGCCTTTGGATTGCTCTAAGTTTCTGTGTTCTATGTAAGCTATGTATGGGATTAGATGTGTGACCTTGACATGCATTTTCCTGCCATAACCTTACCCCATGTATTAGCTGTTAAAAATGCCTTCCTTGGATGAGCCATCTATGACTCGGTGGGATAAATCTTTTAGTTGCAAGAGTTATCCAAGAGACTTGTGAAAACACCAGCAGCTAAATATGGGCTTTAGCTGTGTGTCTCAAAGAGCCTCTTACCTGTTGTGTGTGTTGGTACAGGTTATTTTCAAGCTGAAACCATGGCTCTAAGCCAGGGGAAAAACAATCACTTGGGTTGGAAGGGACCTTTAAAGGCCATCTAGTCCAAAGCCCCTGCAAAGGGTCATCTTCAATTAGAGGAGGTTGCTCAACATTCTGTCCAACCTGACCCTGAATGTTTCCATGGGTGGGGTATCCACCACCTCTCTGGGCAACTTGCACCACAATTTCACAGTTTTTGTAAAAAACGTCCTTATGTGTAATCTAAATCCACCTATGTTTTGTCCTATCACAACAGGCCCTGCTAAAAAGTTTGTCCCCACCTTTTTTATAAGCCCCTTTCAAGTATTGAAGGGCTGCTGTGAGGTTTTCCTGTGTCCATTTCAGATAGACTGTGTGGTGGGAATGCACCTGGATACACACTGGGAGCTGTGAGTACTGAGATAGCACCTGTGGCAGTACGTGTTTGCAAACAACAGACCCCCCAGTGTTCATGCTGTACCTCTCCAGGAGGAGAGGAGAATCAATATTGTGCTAGGAGGCATTGAAGGGTGCTTTGGATTTTCTAGAATCTCTCTTTTTCCTCTACAGTGATTATTGTCCTTGCAGGTTTTTTTTATGGAAATCACAGCAGTTTCACCAATATTGTTGCAATAATATGTACACTAGATAAGATCCCATTTTCTGTTTCAGTTCATTTTGTCCCAGCATAGGGGAAATACGTGCACAGCTGGATGTGTATGTCAGGTTTGCATTTAAGCAAGGTTGTGTAGCACTCTTGGTGTGGCCTCAAAATGCACTCTAAACTCATGGCATCTATTTAGCTGAGGTTCATATTAAGCTTTCAGCCTTAGGCAGGGATTCAGAAGTTTTAAAAACAGCCTATTGTGTACTTTTCAGCAAGGATGCCTTTGACTGAGTGTAGCACTCTAAAGTCATTACCTAAAGTAAAAAGCTTCTAAGCAAGCCTTTGCACTGCCATGGAGCACTGGCAGCAGCGATGTTGGATGAGTGCAGGGTGACATCCAGTGGCTGGCTTCTGCCTGCCTCTGGGAAAGACTGGTTAGAACATCATAGGGACAACCCAGCTGGGAGGGCCCCTGGGGGTCTCCTGCCCAAATCCCACCAAATCCTCATCAGAGCCCTCACGGATTTGCCCCTTCTTGAAAACCTCCAAGAACTCCGGGTAAATTTTTCCTTAATTTATTCCCATGGCAAAAATTATTTTCTTTAAAATCTGGTTTTGTAGGAATTTTTTTCAGTTTATGTGCCTTTTCCTTCACAGAACACCTCAGCAAGGAGCCCAGATCCGTCTTCTCCAATAAACCCCTGGTAGTTTCTGGGAGGCTGCTTTGTGTCCCCCTGAATTCTTTCTTTCCCAGGCTCAAGAAGTACAGATTGCACAGCCTCTACTGTTAGGGTTTCTGGATCGTCCTCACCTCCTGTTTCTTTAATAAGTTCCAGTTGATTTTTAAAAAGAACTTGCTTTTTAATTACTCCTGGTTTATATTTATTTACTGGAAACACCTGATTTAAGCTGAAAGATAGGTTGTTTTTCTTTCCTCTTCTCTGGCAAAGGGGAGATGCTTTATCTTCTCTTGGCTGACCTGTCTGAATGGTTTTTCCCCTTACAGTCTCCCACCCCTATTTAGTTCTCTTGAACTGGTATGTCTGTGCCATCAGCCCCAGAGGTGGAGCAAAACAGCTTTCAGGTTTAGAAATGGCTGCTTTTTTCAGAGGTGGATGATGAAAACTGCTTTGGGATGGATGAATAGTGTTATGTCAATATAAATCACAAGGGGCCAGTGTGAGACAGATTGTTCCTCCTGCCCAGATGAAATTACATTGCCAGCCTATGACAAGCAGAAGCTCAAAATAGATGGTATTGGGTAAAACTGCAGGACTGTTCAGTAAATACTATTGAATATTTGTATACATGTAATACTGGAGTTTCTCAGCATCATTTAAACAAGGATTTGAATGTCTCTGAAGAGTGTAAAATGGAGAAGAATGCTTCGTTTGGAGCAAGCACAAATACTGTAAAACTTGGCTTAGATGATATTGTGGTCAGAATGCAACTTAAGGACAGCTCTCCTGTCTGTATTGTAATGCTTATTTTCATATCTGCTATAGCAAAGCACTGCCTATGGTCAGGCCCTCAAACTGTGGCAGTGGTGTTAAGATTTGTTAGGGAGAGAAGATTTTTTTTTTTAGATGGTGTTGGTGGTTAGAATTTTTTCTTTTTTTTCCTTTTCCTCCGGGAATTTTCTCTGACCTGTTGCCTAAGAGATAACAATGGCAGATATTTAAGAGAGACAAAAGAAGTGGCCACGGTGGAGAGAAGGGGTGCAGCTGGCTGCAGCCTCTTAGCTGGGGGCTTTTCTCTTGGGAAGGGCAGAGGATTCTTGGCTGGCAGGCCAAGGGGCTGAGCTCAGCTCCTGGCTCACTCACTCACTCTTGGGATCAGAGGTGGAAAGAATGAAGGACTTGTCTTTACAAACAAACTGTGGGTTTGCTGGTAGATAAAACCAGCCCTGAGAGGTAAAAGAAACAATGGGTAGGATTCCACTGCTTGATTAATGGAATGAGAGAGATTTGTCTTTCCAACCAAACTGTAGGTCTGCTGATAAATAAAATTGAATACTGGGAGATGAAAGAAACAGTGGGAAGAACCATAAATTCCATGAGGAATTCCACCAAGTGACACAAGGAAGGGACAAAGTGGGGATTATACATTAGAAGGGGGGTCTGTATTAGGTGTTTTGGGAAGTCTGTACCTCTCAAGTACCTCAACAAATGGGGAAAGAGAGAGGTGCATGCAGTCAGGAAACTGGGATAAAAGGGAGGCTGCACCCTCCAAAAATTGGCAAGACGCCAGGGGAAATGGCCCATGGCCTCTCCCTTTATTCAAATAAAGTTACAGGACTCCTCTGCCTCCTTTTTGGACATAAACCTCTGGTGTTTGTGGATTAATTTCCCTGACATTGACAGCCAAAAGAAGGCTGTGGTTGGGTTCCTGGTTTTGTTTGTTGCTGCTGCCATTGTTGTTGTTTATTTGCTGAGTTACACATATATATACACTAGTGAAGAACTGTTACTCCTTTTCCCACGTCTTTGCCTGAAAGCCCCATATTTACAAAGTTATAATAATTTGGAGGGAAGGGGGTCATATTTTCCATTCTAAGGGAGGTTCCCACCTTCCTTGGCAGACGCATGTCTTTCAAACCAATGGGAAAATTACAATTTTCACAGATGGGAAATTCCAAAAAAAAATTATCCTGGGTTTCACTACTGTATTTTTACCAAAGAGTGTGTAAATTTGCTTAAGGGGTGGACTAGGTCTGGGGGTGTAGTACCCAGCTCTATTCAGAGTTTTTGCTTCCCATATGGCACACCCTTGGAACAGCAGTGTGGGGCAAAGAGCTGCCAGTCCAGCTGTCAGTGGCAGTGTTGGGGTATAGCCCACACCAGTCAGTATTCTCTTACAAATCTACTGTTTTCAGTAATTTTTTTTTTCTGAAGATTCCTTAAGTTCCAGGCAGGCTTTCTGGAAGCCAGAGGTGGAGAGATTCCTCTGCGTTTACAATAGCCCAAGGGGCTGGGCATTCAACTGTGATAAAGGGCAATCCTATTTCTAATTCCTCATAGCTTAAACTCTGGCTGAGTGCATCCTACTTGTCCTCATTTCTGAAGATTACTGGGGCAGCTGTTGGTGACAGAAGGGGATGGGTCTCAGTTCTGGTGCAGAACAAAGAAATTCTTCAGTGAAAGTTTTCTAGGAGAAAAACTCTTTGTTTCTTCAGACTTCTAGAGGATTTTGAAATTCTCTAGAAATACGAGTTTGCCATTCCAATGAATGGCTTCTTGTTGGTGGTGTAGCTGACAATGCATTCTTCTTTTCTCTCTGGAAAGAGTAACACAGCTTTGTGTAATCACAATGCAGCTTGTTTGACACCTGGGACTTAGGCAGATCACAGCACTTTATGCTACAAATGGTAAAATTTGTAGCACTGGTCACATAGAGTCAGGGTAGTTTAATATACTGTAATTAAAATTTTATATACTGTAAAATTAAAATTTTGATTTTCAAACCTTAGTCTCCGAAGAGGCAGTGGAGGAACTTTTTTCCTTACTACTTTTTACTTGTTCACTACAGAAGAGGGGAAGGTTTGGGAAGGGAAGGACATAGATGGAAAAATAAAGCAAGGAAGGGGTTAAAAGGGCAAGGCAAGGAAATGGAAAGGCCTTGCATGTCTATCCCCCACCTTGACATACCTAGACACTTTTTCCCTGCCCTTCTATTGCCTTGCATGCCCCTCCTTAGTCTTGCCTACTCTAAGCTTGCATTGCCCCCCTGGCCCCTCCATCTCTTTTCCTTGCCGTTCTTAGCACTCCGTTCCTTTGCATGGCCTTGCTTACCTACCCCCCACCTGGACTTCCTGGCCTCTTTCTTCCTGACCTTGCCTTGCCCTGCCTGCTATTCCTATGGCTCTTACTGTCTTTCTTACCTGGCACTTGCCTTGCTTTGCCATGCCTACTACTCTGTCGTCACAATATCTTTTAGTCTCCTCCTTAGCTGCAAGCTAAGCTGGGCTCAGCGTGGCTGAGGAGGGCCTGGCCATGCATTTCTCACAGGTGACATGACAGAAAGTCCCAGCCAAGGGGATCAAGAGGAGGGAAAGGTGATCTGTGTGTGTGGCAGAGGACAGCTCTGTTTGAGATGTCTGTAGCTGTTTCAAATCATAGTGTTTAGCAGCAATAGGAGACCCAGCTGTCTCCACTCACAGCAGTTTCTTCCCAAAATCTGCTCTGCATGTGGAGTCAATAAACAAACCGCTGTGGCTTAAGATCGAGCTTTTTCCCTGTTGGAGCCCTGTGGGTGCCATCCCAGGAAGAGACAGGAGATGGTGCTCGAACAGCATCAGAGGAGCAACAATTACCCATCACACCTCCAACGGGTCATTTACCACCAAAGTAAAAATTAAAAAACCCCAACCAACCAACCAAGCCCAGGGAAAAACTAAACAGCCACTCAGCCACGGGGTGAAATGTTTTCACTACCAAAGCTTCGGGTTTGCCATTCATCCTAATGTTCTAAACTTTGCAGTGTAAAGGCTACCCATGCCAGGCAATTCCTGCCAGCTGTACACTGTCAGCTCACAATGCAGCCAACTGCCATAGTCGATGTTTCTCCTGGAATTAAAAAGCAATTTTGCACTCGATTCCGTGTGAAAATGGCATCTGGGTATGCCCACCCTCCAAATTGCCTTTGGACAGTTGGCTACCACTGGTGAGGGAACCACTCAAGAGAGGCTCATGGGTTGACAGCAGGATCAGGGCTCACTGAAACAAGGATGAGCTCTCTCCAGATCAGGAGGGACCTCATGGTCCTGCAGCAGTTGAACTCTGACCTTTTGTATGAGGCCTGCATAGATAAATGAGCAGATCAGGCTTCCAATTTGTCATCCATGTTTTAAGGGATAATTCAGCTTTGTACACATAAGCGTTTTCATATTGAGTACTGGAGCTCCTATAGTAGCTTCCTCAAAATGTTACATTTCATACCAGTTTGGAACAGGGACAGCTTGGCCAGGGAGAAGATGGACAAAACCAAGGAGATTGTTAATGCTACCTTTTAGCATCCACTCCCTTTTCAGGTAAGAATGTCAGGCTGATAGATAAGCCAGGTTCATGAAGAACCAGAGTGACAGAAAGATCATTTCTCTGATTCATATAGAAATAGATCAGACAGATTCCCATCTGTAAGATGCAAAATTGAAAGTACTTTTCCCTTACAGGCACTTTTTTCCAAATCTGAAAAGTCTTGTTACAGCTTCAACACTAAGAATCTTCAGATACCACAAAAGTGATCTCAGCCAGATAAACCCAATGCCAAAATTTAAAGAGCTTAATAAACCATCTGTCTACTTCCTAAAGCTCTTCACTGAGGAGCTTTATCTCCTTTTTCTTATTGCCAGTGAGTGTGATTATAGAGCACAAGGTGACATACCTGCATGACAAAGAGCTGTTGTTTCCCTGGAAGTTATCTTCTAGCTGCAGGAGAGCACAAACACTGTGTTATCTCTGCAGCAGCAGGACTCAGGACCCCATTGTGCCAGGTCCCTTTGAAGACAGGAAGACAAAGGCAACCGCAGCCCCATGTCTCAATGAAATCACCTTCGGTGGAATAAAGGATGTCTGACCCAAGGCTCCCTCCAGGGAAGAGAGCAGCATCTTCCCCTTGGCTTCTCTGTGCTGAGCCGTTAAAGGGGGCAGAGGAAGAACAAAACTCCCATCATTTCACCCCCACATCTCTTTTGTAAGAGCTCTTCTGTCTCTGTGGAGATATGCATCCCTTTAACTAACCTGGAGACAGCACTGCAGCAGCAGGAGAGCCCGCTGGGGGTGCTCACCTCACCCAGACAATCCAAGTCCTTCCATGGACTCCAGCTTATCAGTGCTCATTGTTTGCTCCAGCACACACCTAACTGCTTCCACACCAGAAGCCTTTGCCTCTGTCCTCAATCCATGCTGTAAGAAGAGAAATGGAAATTAAGCAAGATTTGAACACCTTCATATGTGATCCAGACTGCTTTTATAAAAAAGTGCAAGCTCCTGGACAGCATTGAAAATGTTCATATAAAGTGTCTTACCCTTATGAGGTAAACTGTTCCAAAATCTACGTTAACCCTCTGTCAGGTTACCCAGGATGCTGCTAACTCAGCCACAGAGGTGCTTTCTCATCACCCTCACAACACAGTGACCAGGAGGGCTTATTTTCAGCCAGGCACATTTCAAAATAGCCAGATGCAATAGGCCCTGTGTTGTGCTTGTCCCCCTGATTGTTCCCCAGTGCTGAGAGACTTGTGAAGATACTGGGAAATTGTGGAGAGATCCAGCCTGGCCAGAGCCAGCTGAAGCCACAGGCAGTAAATGGTACAGAGGGACCAGACTGTCTGGGCACAGCCCATGTGCACCCCACCCTGCCTGCCATGTGTCATTCCAGCCCTTTGCTACTCTGGATGCTGAAATCTATCAAAATTTTCTCTGCATCATCAGGCCAGAGGAACCCTTTTCTCTTGTGGAAAATATCTTCCCAGAACACCTCTACTTGAAATTTCAGTGGAGATACCCATGTAAAAGATGAAGCTACAGAACATACCCCCAGAAATTTGATGAAGAAGGAATAAATAAAACAGATGTATCACCAGGCAGCAATATAGGAAATGAAGCACAGATGTACATAAGAAAAATCAAGGGTTTAATGATAAATTAGCAAGTAAGAAAGGTAATAAAGAATCAGTGAGCTCTGTTTGACATACTCAGAATCCTTCCCACATCAGATTCTTAGTCTTCAATTAGACAGAAGCTATCATGGCAGAAAAGTGTCAGCTTTAGAACTTAAGCATCCACCAGTAGCATTAGACTGAAAGGAAAGCTTGGGATCTCATTCTTGGTACCACTTGTTAGCAAGTTTTTCTGATCAGCTGTGAGGGACTGATAAATGTTAAGATGAAGATGTCTCAACGTTGTTTGAACTTTATTTTGAATTGCTGCTTAGAAATCTGTTTTAACATTAACCACCTTAGCTGCCACCTCCAATTTTGTTTCAAGAATGGATCTACATTTCCACTTCAGCCTTGATCTTCAGCACTGACTCCACTTCCAGTCCACTCCCAGGATAGTTCACACAACTGATACATTGCTGGTTTACGTATCATTGTCACTCCATGTCCTGAAGTTGCTTACAAATTTAGAAGTCTGCTTTTAAAAGAAAAGCAAGCTGCTTTGTCACTTTGGCTGTGATGGATGAGTCCAGTTTGCAGTTCTCTTTCACTTTAGAATTCCAACCACTCTGTCATATAAATACAGTTTGATGGAGAAATCTCACCACCTTCGTGACAATCATCAAAAACCTGCAAAAGAAAGCCCTGTGTCAGCAGAGCAATTACTTCCAGTTGGATCATGCTTGCTGTGTGCAACATGCTCCCATGTTTTCTGCTCTTTTCCCAGTAGATCAGCGTTAGTCTAACAGAGGCCAAAATCTAGGAAGTCTTATGTCAGCTCTGAGGGAGAAGAGAAAAACACATCTCACCACAAAGGGACATGCTGGCAAGTTTTACCTACAAACCAGTTCACAGCCCAGGGAGGAGAGACCAAAAGCTAGATAGAAATAATTTAGCTTGGTAAAAACACAGGCAAACCTGGGATCAGAAATATAATAATTTGGAACAAGCTACACTTGACAGCATCCTTTCACATACAGTGCAGTAAAGAGACAGGCTGGAAGGGGGAAACACCTGGCAGAGCAGGTATTTAGACCAACCACAGAACCTGTTACACCACAGCTAAGGCAGCTTTTAAGCACAGCTGGCTTAGCCACAAGGCTGACTCAAGGGCAGAACCTGCCATGTGCCATCTGGCCACTGCAGGCCTGTGTTCAAGAGCTGCATGCACCACAAATGACACACAGAATGAGTTACTCACAGGGCAGAGCCCACAGGGAGTTCTGACCAAGCCAGTGGGCTGGATGAGAGGACTCACAGCTCTGTACAGCCTCATCTGCCCGTCCACACTGCCCACTGTGCCCTCCTTGGCAGCAATGATGGTCATCTCCACTTTGCCATCGTAGATCAGAGTATTCAAAATGGTCTCAATGTCTTCCATGGACAGCTCTACCTAAGAACCAGTTTGTGAAATAGATGTTAGGAAAGAAGCATGCCAGTGAGTCCTGCAAGGAGGAAATCAACAAACACCATGAGTAACAAATCCTTAGAGTTCTAACCTAGTCCAGAAAAGGACACCAGTCCCACTGGGAACTTTATGGAGTTGTGCAGATGCAAAAAGAAAAGCAAATACCAGTACCTCCTACCACCTGAGCACTTTTGATTTGCACTAGCCTTGGTTTTACCAAAAAGAACTTCCCTATGCACCTGAGGCATCTCCATCATCGTAGCATGATACATTTTGCAGGAAAATGATTGCAAAAGAAGAAAAAGACAAAACTGCTAAAGATATACTTGTTGATGGTGACCAGTAATTGTGGGGTATTTTTCCCCTTCTATTTTCTTCCCTTCCCTAAAACTCCTTGAAGTGCATATGTAAACTCAAGAGAAATGATTAAATATAAACCAGCTGAGACTGTTAACAAGGATGTGTTGAAAACCCACATTGCACAAGCTATCCTGGAATCCCAGGCAGCATCAATGACCCTCCCCAAAAAGCAGTGAAGCAACAAAGCTCATCTCCACCACACAAGCTGTGGGGTGCTAAGACACTGGTGAGACCTTCAGCAAGTTTGCAGTGCTCAGCTCCTATAGCTAATCATGCACAGACAATTTGAACAGCAGTGAGATGAATCTGTTCTGACCTTACTGATGCCCAGTTCACAGATGTATTTCCACACCTCATGGGATGAGGCAAACGAGCTGTTCCTCTGTATCATGGGGTTCTGTTTGCTGTCTCGAGCTGCCTCTGCCTGAGGAAAAGCAAAAGATAGTTATGGTCAGCACTCACTGCCAAGAGCCTCCTTCCCGGTTCAGTTTCAGGCAGACTCAAAAACAAAACTTGTTTTCCATTTCTGGGACATGTTTAGCATTTAAAGCCATTTCCTTAAGACTGGTGTATGTGAGACAAGGCAGTGCCAAATCAAATAAAATTTTATAATAAATGACATAAAATTTCCACTGTAAGTCAGATTAATACGAATGAATGCCAGCATTTGGCATTTTTTTGACAAAAATAAAGTTTCTGTTGTACGTAGAGCCAGTTAAAAATATATTGTAATGAAATAGACAAATGTTACAATCTGCAGACTACTAATAATAGTTAATGAATTAGGGACAATTTAGTCATGGGACAACTGTCTTCTAGGCAGAGCTAGATGAGTGCTGCCTTACACCTTCTCAGAAATGAGGTGCTCTGCAGAAACCACAGTGACTCTTCCTAGATTTTTTGGTCCTGTGCTCTTTGCTGCCTGGTTTGTGTCTTAAACTAAGACAATTATACAGGGCAGAGACTCCAAAATGAGTTACCTCCCCTTTCTTTTTAACCAATCCCCTTTCACCAATAAAGAGACAAAATGGGAGAAGACAGAAGGGGAAAAGTATCAAATACAAGATAACAGCCTCCGCGGTTCCAGAACTTCCACAAACAACAATCGGTGGGTGACAGGGAAAAAAAAAACCTGGACAAACTATTTTTGGCCAAAAAGGCTCCAATGCTGCTGAAAACGCTGGGAAAAAACTTCCCGGGCAAGTCGCAGATCCGCCCACTCCTCTGCAAACAGCAGGCAGCTGGAAAATCGTGCAGGGAGGGTCTGATTCCTCCTCAGCTGTCCCGGGCAGCAGCGGGGAAAAGGTATTGCGAAATTCCCGATTGCAAATGCAGCTTCTCGGGTTGCGACTTGGAAACCTCCCCCAGGCAATCCCCTCGGGAGCCTCGGGAGAACAAAAGTGCTCCCCTCGTGTCCGTTTCCCATTTTTAAAGGGACCCTGCACCGCCCCTTCCAGGATAAAACGCACGAGTTCCTCCTTCCCGGGTTGCTGGGTCTTAGGGACCAGAATAACCCTGGGCAGGCTGGCATAGGGAAGATAAGGAATACACGATTTTGGGTCACCTAGGACAGTTTGTCATTGGACCTTGGAGATAAAAGGCTTCCCTCCTTGCCCAGGGTGTAAAAATATCCATACTTAAAACACCACACAACCACACATGCTGTGACAGAAATAATAGTCCAGCAGAGATTTGCCAATCTAGCTGCAATAATGGTCAACACCTATGGAAAACCTAAGCCTTCCCTGGCACCTGTTTACAAAACAAATGGCAAGTAACTTTGGCACTCACCTTGCTCTGCAGAAACTTAAAGCACTGTTGATTTAACACCTCCACAAATTCAGACTCGAAGTCCTGGTCACTGTACCAGGCCCCACCCGTGACGGAGCGGTCGGGCTGCAGGTTGTACAGCATGTAGACCTTCTTCTTGGATGCCTGGTGGAGGGAAATGTGCAGCTCTCAACAGCTGAAAAGCCTTCACAAGGAAGGAACATTTCAGCAGATAATCTGCAGAAGAGGTGGTTCATTACCCCTATACCAGCAATCCACCTGACTCGAGCTATCCTCACCCTGTTTGGTGACAAGATCAACACATTTCGATTCCTAATCGTTTTATATCACAGTGTTGGAAGACTGGATGAAGTCAGCACCTCTCACAAGAACATGAAAAAGCTACTGCCTTTCTATGTCCAACTTCTCTACCTCCAGCTGGTTTATCAGACACAGTGTGATCCAGGTAACAGCAGAGAAGATGATCTGTGGACCCAATATCTGCTGCACCTCAAATCTGCACACTAAAGGCAGAGAGTCAAACACTGGTGCACAGTCAAAGAGAAAACTGGAGGCACTGTGAGGTTTCTCTGCTCCCAGTCTCCTGTTAAAAGCATACAAAGCATGCAGCAGATGTTTGAAATTGTTAAAATAAAAGTCACAAAATACTCACTGCCACAGATTTAACTGCTTTAATTAGTTTCTTGCTTTCCAAGTTTTTCAGTATCTTGTTGATTTCTGTTAGAGGCAAATTACTTTTGTATCTAATGTCCCTGCTCCAAATACCTGTTGAAAAACAGAGAAGTAAACAGAAATAAATAGATGAAACCATTTGTTTCTGTACATACTCACCAACCAGAAGTCATATCACAACTGCTTGAGTCACTTCCCTACCACAGGATGGATCCTACCGCTCCCAGCAAAAGGGAAGGAATGGACTGAAAGGACTGGGGGCAAAACTAACAGGTATGGAGACTCTTAGATTTTATATCTGTATTGTCTGGGAAAGTATTTATGGCTTTGGACAGGACTGGACCCATAAGTAAACAGAATTAGTACCACTCACAATCGTAATTTAAAGTACCTTTGTTGCCTGCATCCTCTATGATTTGGTAAACCAGCTTCTCTTGATTGTCAGAGCCTTTCATTTTACTGCAAAACAGGACAGGCATCAGCATGCTTGAAAGGTCCATTATTTATAAGGAGTTGGATTTGTTTTAAACTACAAACAAGAATTGTGTTCCAAGTGTATCTACCCAGCAAACACAGGCTCACCTCGCATTTTGGGAATCTTTGATTCTGTACAGGAGACCTGCACTGCTCCTCAGAAGGTCCAGCTGCCCCTAGGGGAGATGGGCACAAATGCATTTACTTTCCTTCAAACAGCTTGTTTCAGATGGTGTTTCAAAAGGATATTCTAAAATTCTAAAATAAAAACCTTATTTAATGTCAGCTAAATAAGGAAAAACAAAAACTAACGTTTCTAACCACTGGAAACAGTAACAGCCCTTAGGATATTTCTTGCCCCTGAAAAGTATCCACTTACCATCAGCTATCAGAAATAACAAACAGCTCCTGGCCCTTCCCCCAACACCTACACAATTCCTGTTATTTCTCCTGACTTCCACATGGCACAAGGGACATCAGGTCCTTCCTTGCACACTCTGCTCTCCCTTTCCAAAGCACTCATTTGCACGGCAGCCCTGAAATCACAGTGGAGCTCAGGGATAATTCCAAGTTCCAGTCGCAAAGTTCTACTTTTTACTGAGTGGCCATCACTGGAGAGCTGCCAGCTGTGATGGGCAGTGACTCCCAGAAGCAAATTACTGGCATCTGTCCCACACACAAAAAGGCTGTGCCAGGAAAAATCCTTATTTCCTGTTTTGAAGGGGAAAGCAATTAGACAAGCCTAAGAGTGTAAGTGTAACAGCACTAATTAACATTCACTCTTGTACTGCCAGCCGATCCTTTCCTGCAGTTACAGCCTTGCTTCTTACAGACCTGGCAGATTCCACCAGAGCAAACCACAAGCTTGGGATTTTTTGTGCAGTTCAGAGAAGCCCCTCACATACGAGAGCTTCTGACCCCCCATCCTTTTTGCTACAGCTAATTAACTCCCCATTACTAATGAGCCTTGTGGTAATGCAAGTGCTGAGGAGGATGAGGAAGGCGGGCTGTCCCTACCATGGAGAGCAGCCTGTTGATGGCCACGGCTCTCTGCTGGGCTTCCATGTGGGGCATGTCATTCTGGATCACCTGGTCCGTGATGCCATGGGGGAACTGGTGGCACAGCTCAATGATCCTGGAGGACGAGAGGAGCAACTTCAAAACTCGTGTTCTGCAGCATCCAAAACCAAATCCAACGAGTATCGGAGTCACGATGGAAGAGAGCGACAAGAGCAACCCAGGGGAAAAGTATCCATCATCAGCTTCTTGAGGGAGCTCGGCATCAACTCCCTGTGTACCATTTCCCTTTCCAAGACCAGAAAAACACCGGGACAGCCAAGAGTGACCTGACCCAACCCCCTGAGCACCTCCCAGCACGAAACTCTCAGTGCCCGTAGCACCCCCCTCCTCCTCCAGCACCTATTTCCTGAACCACGCTCGGGCGCCGAGTCACCCCCCTCAGGCCTTGAGCGAGGCCACGCCGGGTCACACACCAGCTGTCCCCGCTCTAAAACACGTCCCTAGCGGCCTCCACACACCCACCCCGCCGCCCGCACCTGCTCTCGATGTCCATCGGGTCAGCTACCTCGGGCTTCACCTTCACCTCCGCCATAGCAGGGCGGGCTGTGGCGCGGCGAGATGACGTCAGAAACGGGCGACAGATGGGTCGGTTGCTAGGCAACGGTCAATGGCCGGCGGGAGCGTCCCTGGAAACGAGAGCGGGAGCGGCGGGACCCAGCGGGATCCACCGGGATCCAGCGCGGTGAGCAGCGGCTGGACAGCAGGGAGGGAGCGGGGCGAGGGGCTGCGAGCGAGGCCTGGGAGTGCTGGGGGCGCCGGTGGTCCCGCGCACCTTTGGTACCGCTGTGCCAAGAGCGGGTTGGGAGCGTGAGGGATAAGCGGCCCCTCAGGTGGGGTAAAGATCTGATCCGCCCCCGGTTGCTCTGTGTGTGTTTGTCAGAGAATGGACCCGTCTCTCGGTGGTGCCCAAAAATGGGAAAAGAGGAGACAGAGAGAATCTGGAAGTTCCACCTGAACGTGAGGAAAAGCTTCCCTGTGAGGGTGACTGAGCACTGGGCCAGATTGCCCAGCGAGGAGTGAGGAGTGTCCCTTCACTGCATTGTTGAGAGCATCAGAGTTGTTTCTGGAGCGGTGCAGGGTTGGTTACAAAATCAAATCCTTGTAGCACGGACGTGTTTCCTGAGCATCAGATCCCAAGATCTCTTTGTTTTGTAAAATGTCATCATATATCCAACTGAGATTTTTCATTCTTGAATTACAGGGCATGACAATGACTATGTGCATTGGGATGAATCAGGTTTGGCACCTGTTTTAAGGATATATTCTTGATTCACATGATAACTGGCATAAGCTTAAGCAATAGCTGGTTTTCTCTAGTCCTTTTCAGGACATCCTGTACTTAGATGGAACGAGGCTGGTTTCACATCTGACATGATTAGGGTGGAGATTCCTGCTCCTTACTCCTTCCATGGGTCACTAAAGCTGTTTTAGCTCAAACACAGAGAATCACAGAGAGTCACAGGATGGTTTAAAGAACCCAGTGTTCTCTCCTATAGGAGAGACAAACACTAGGAGTTGTGCCAAAAGACCGTATTTCTCAGTGCATTCTTCTGTTTGGAAAAAAATTATTGCCTGATTTTTTTACTTTTCTATTATAAAGATCACTGCTGAGAAAAATGACAGCTGGCTCTGTCTCAGCTCCGCAGATCATCCCACTTCGAATCCCACCTCCAGGGAAAGCTCAACGGGAAATAGACACAAATACTCTCATAGAAATAAAGTCAGGTATGAACAAGAGCTTTGACTCCATCTCAAACCCTTACTTGACGTGTCCGTTTGAAATGTTTGGCCTCTATATTTTCTTCACATTTAATTGTGATTTTTGGAGTGTTCATTTCATTTAGGAAATTGTAAAATTAACCAGCAGGTTTGATGCACCAAATATACTTGCGTGTAATTTCATGCCTTCATACAATGTTACTGACATAAAAGTTATATGTGTTAGCAGTCTTAATTGCTTCCAAGGCCAAACTGTTAAGCTGTTGCATTTTGCTTTGGTTGCAAAAACAGTGTTTCAAAGAATCACACACCAGGCTCACTCCCCCAACGTTGTTGATATGATTTTTGAATTGGCACCTTTTGCTGTGGCAGAAAATATCCTTTCTGTCACTGGGATGGACAAGCTGCTGCAATGTTTTGGTGCAAAATCATTTCACAGCTGCTTTGCTGTCAGAAATATTGCTTACAGTGATACTGCTTTTGTTGAATAACTGATATTTCTTGGGAGAAACAGTTTTGGTCCCCAACATTCGGTCACTTATGTAACAGCTTTATTTTCTTCATGTGAGAAAAATTCAAGCATAATAGTGAGTACTTTGTTTTTCCAAGGTTGCCTGCAGTCTGAGGAATTACTGTCTCTGTTTCTTTCAGATACACCTGGGGCCTCTATTTATTACACTTTAGATGGAAGGAAACCAGAACTCATTAGGAAACCCGGCTATGGAGTGTGTAACACTTTGGAGTATAAGGGTCCCATCATATTACCAGTGGGGAAAATAATGGTCAAGGCCCTGGCAGTTACAAAGTGAGCATTCTGTTTTGTTTTATTTCAGTCCTGTTTGGACAAGGGACAGATATCCCTGTCATAGCTTGTAGCCATGTTGTTTAAAGCACTCCACACCTTGCAGGTGAGAGATGAGCCTTTCCCCAGGCAGTTTGCAATCGAAATGATCCTTGTGAATTGTACTGACTTGGTTTTCTTGGGGTACTTTTTATCCATCAAGTGTTTATGTGGTTGGATTACCATTTGGATGTTACCTCCTGGGCTGTGGGTGTCAAGTGATCCTGGGGGCTGTGGGTGAGAAGCTGATGTACTGTCCTGAGGGCTCGTCCTTTGGAATGTGATCATCAGAAACACCAGAGCAACCAGGGTGGTGTTTTCTGGGGCTGTCTAGTAGATTTTCAGAAGCTGGTCTTCCCAGGAATTTGCTTAGTTTCTCCCAAAGGATCACAGAATGCTGAACCTCACAGTTTAAGTACAATGTTGTGTGAAGCAAAAATGCAGCACATAGAAAGAAAACTGGATTTTGCTGCACAGCCACTGACTTTGTCCAAGCTAACTTCATGCTTAGAGATAAAGAGTGGACACATAAATTCTCTGTCTGTACTCTGTTACTCTCTTTTGTTTCCAAAGGAGCAGAAACTGCCACTCCATTTGGAGCTTTGTGCTTGTTGTTCCCTGTTTGCTGCACCTGCAGTGAGTCTTGTGTCTGCACTGGAATAAACAACATTATATAACAAAACTCAGGCCTATGTGTGTTTGCTTGCTATCACTACCTAGAGTAACACTTGTTCCCAGTTCATTTTTATTAGGACATTCTCAGAGATTCTCTACAATGACAACAAATCATGAGAGAGTGGTTTGGACATTTACAGCAATTTCAATGTTACTGTTGTGATTTAATAGCTATTAGGGAATGACAGTTGTTTTATCAAATAAATGTTGCTCAGGGTTCTACTGAAATAATGACTGGCAAGGTTGCAAGGGATGTTCCACCTAATGAGCCACATCCATCAGTGATTTACTTGTTGCAGCACACAGGTCTGTGGCAGGTTCATAGCTTTGTGAACATTGATTTTCAGGGACTACAGGGAGAGTTCAGTTGTGACAAAGGTGTTCATGGTAGAGAACCAGCAACGAGACATCTTTTTTCCTGTTGAAGGTGATGACAAGAATTTCCTAAAAGATATGGCCACACAGGTAAGTTTTATCAACTGTAACCCCTTGTGTGAATGTAAAATGTTGTATATATGATATTAGTTAGAGATTAAGCTTTGACTGCCAGTTTTATTCACAAATCTTATTTTCTCTGTTTGCCCATCTTTGCTGCTTTGGTCCTTTTTGTAATATTAAAATTTCAAGGGGACACTTTTTTTGAGGTCACATACTTTAAAAATACATTTATAATTTAAGCTTTTCAAATGCTTACATTGAAAATAAATACCCTAAGCACGTACTTCTAAAATTTTAAGAAATATCTATAGCAAGAGAGGATTAGAGCAAAAGCAAAAAAAATATTTGGAATTCAAATGGAACTACCTTTTAGAATAAGGGAGATGGAATGTTTACTACAAAACCTAAGAAGAATAGACTGAATGTGGAAATCAAGCCTGCCTGGGATGAAACACCTCAAGACCTTCAAGGTACAGTATTACTTCATAAAACCAAGATAGTCTTCTGTTCTAGCAGAAAACAGTGTTGAGTTTTCCTCTTGTAAAATATGGGTAATTTTAAAACCATCTCAAAAGACAGAACATCCTCTGGAAATTCCAGTTTTGATTGTTCAACACTGCAAATAGAGAACAAAATTTACCCTCCATCCATTTCACATGACTTCTTAAAAGCATATTAAAACGTCATTAATTTCTCAGAACACAACAAGGCCCAGGCTGTGTTTCCTTTTGTGCCAGGAAATGCTGTTAAATTGATGGGATTGCAAATCCTTTACAGAGTTTCTTTACTGATGTTTGCTTGAAGTAAGATTCCAAAATAAAAGTTCCAAAATAAATACGCAAAGCAGAAATGAAAGCCTGACCTAGATTTTCTCTGTAGATAAAGCCTCTTATTCCATGGCAACAGCAGTGGGACTGTTTAAGAGCAGGGAATTGTATTAATGTTTACTCATTAATTTACTTTTAGGAGCTGGGGCTTTTTGAGCATGTAGGAAGGAAGAAAGCTGTAAATAAATTAAAACACAAAAGTAAGCTCTGTCAGAGAGGTGTGGGGTTTCTTCTAGTTTAATTTCCATAAATTCCATGCAGTTTTTTTGAACCCAAGATGTGGATGCCAAATATGTTTTTAAATACGCTTAGCGAGAGTATATAACATTCATGTTTAGATCTATATTAATTGCATGAAGTGGATGACAGTGGAGTAACAGGATTGTAATTTTAATCTTGGAAACAGACAGAAAGCCTTCTCACAGGTCCCCTCGAGGAACTCAGTTCCTTGCCAGTCGTTTGGGAAACACAGAGTACAGAGAGGAATCCACCTCAGCACAACCAATGGAGTCATTGCAGGTGAGCAGAGGGGTAAGCTGAAGAAAACTGTACACGGCTGTCATCAGCACAGAGGTCTAAAAAAGGAGGAGGTGAAGATTTGTGATCTCTTTCATCTATTAATGCCTTTGCCTGCATTCTGCAGCCCTGATTTAAATGTAATGGTAATGATGCACTAGAATAGGAATGCCCAAAGCAGGACACTGTATGAACAAAACCAGGCAATGGAAATCAACACTGACTGCATTTCTACTAATTCTTTTCTCATACATTCCTGATTCTGCAGTTAGCAGATACTTACTGC
Organism: Drymodes brunneopygia; assembly: GCA_013400955.1. NCBI lineage: Eukaryota > Metazoa > Chordata > Aves > Passeriformes > Petroicidae > Drymodes > Drymodes brunneopygia. Next base: position 20,333 of record VZTZ01029585.1, on the reverse strand, counting down.
TGTTTGTTGGCAAGTTAATAGCAAAAACTCAATATTCAGTAATGTTGTGGTGGAAGTAAATAGCAAGGCATTGATTTATTTTTATTGGAAGAACCTGTGGTTTCTTAATGCAGGTAATGGGGGAATCAAGGATAGTAGGTACTCCTCAAAGCAGTGCATTTCAGTGCAGTTTGTTTCAAATTATATCTGTAGCTGATTTTGCTATGTTTATATGCATTTTGCAAATATTTCCTTACTAAAGCCTAAAGAATTACCTTTATTTCAGTTTGGAAGTTCCTCTGCAGTGACTACCCAGAAAAGTTTAACAAGCACACAAGTGTCACGGATCCGGAGCAAAACAGATTTCCTTAAGTAAGTGACTTCTCTTAACATATTTGTCCTTTGGAAAATAGCTGATCCTTTTGCAACCAAGCTGATAATACTGTGGGCCTCTATAAAAATTAGAAAGGCAAAGACAGACACTGGCTCATAACTGCAGAGTATAATATAGGTAGGACTTTGAAAATTCTGGTTTTTAAATGTAGTTTTCAACCGTCAGTTATCAGCTGTCTTATCATCCCTTAAAAAAAATGCCTAACACCCGTAGGATCAGGGGATAAACTGTCTTTTCAAATTATAGTAGACCCTCAGTGCTGTAGGTGAACACTGTTCACTGGAGTAGTCTCACAGAACATTAATGCTGGTCAGAGTTGAAAAGGTTCTGTGATCTGCATCAGTGGCTCCCCGTGGTGCAGCAGTGAGGCCTGACACAGACTGCCTGTCAGGAGATCTGTTTACCTCCCATGATGAGGAGGAAAGTATGAAACTCCATGGTAGCCAGACAGCTTTCTACCTTGCAAAGCTGTTGAGAGCTCAGAACTTCATATTATGGATGCTGGGACATGGTCTGGTGTCCCACCACAGCTTGGAAACTGAGAAATCAGTGGCCTAAGTCCTGTCACAGCGAATTCCAGATTATTCATTATTATGCAGCAGTGCAATACTAAAACAAGCTCAGCCAGTTTGCTCTTGTTTTCAGATGTGCATGTTGTTCTGCCCCTCGCCTGTCTGAGCCCTTGGCTCACTTCTGCCAGGAATGTGGATCTCCTATGCCCCCTGTGCCAGTCCGGCGCTTCCCACTCCCTGAAGGAACACAGGTCAGCAAAACATCAGAGCAACCCACACATCATCCTTGGAGAGAACAATCATAGCAACTCACACATCATCCTCGGAGGGAACAACAGCCTCTGCAAGTTACCCAATCAATGCTGGCAAACCTGTTACCTGCTCACGCCTTCTTTTGCAAGTTCTGCTCTAATTGCTTTGTTCTGCTCAATACCTTTAGCACTGGACCTGATGAAATTCTCCAACAATGGGCAAAATAAACCACAGATTTCTTCAAGTGCCATGTATTCTAGTAAGGAAAACAATAGAAAAGTAAATTGTTTAATTTGCCTGTGCCAGGAAACAGTACCAATTCTGAAACCTTATATGGTGGCATGTGTGGGCATATGTAAGAGCACCAAGTTTTTGCAGTGGTGCCTGTAACTGTCTTGCCTAAGCTCTTCCCAAGAGATAATATCCTGATCTAACAAGTCAATGGTATGTTTCCCTTCCTGGTAATGACAGAGATTCACCACCTCTTTAGATTAGGTTCAAAGTCAGAATTTCAACTACCTGTATGAAGTGGAAGACAGGGGAATTACAGGACTGTAATTTTAGTCTTAGAAACAGAAAGAAAGCCTTTTCAAAGGTCCCCTCAAGGACCACAGCTCCTTGCCAGTCCTACTATATTTTACAGTAGCATTTTAATTTTATTGAAAATTGCCTTAGTACCTTTCTTTCCAGGTGTCTTCATGTTTTCTCACTCCAATCCTTTGATCTTTAAGGATCAATATTAGCATCAGTTGCTGTCAGTTGCTATGTTTCCAGTGACCTTGCTGCTGATGTAGACTCCAGCTAGGAAAATACTGAAATCTCATTATAACCTTAATGATTCCCATTATGGTCCTTAATATAACTGTGATGTGGCTTTTCCTTCAGATGGCACCATGCCTTGAATGCAGACATCTTGTGCCAATGAATACACCCACTTGCATTGTCTGTGAGTCACCAATAGCTCCACAGCTGCAGCCCCAAACCAACATCTGCATAAAGGTAATTAGGTACAACAAAACAGTGATTTAATTCCTGGTGTGCATTTTTCTAACAGATGACTTCATTACAAATATTTTGATCCAACCTGGCTTTGTATAATTACATTATGGACAGCTTTAAGAGTTAGTAGGATTAAAAACAGCTTGAATGGAAAAAAGGATTACAGGTTCCCCAGTACAAGAAAGACATGGACATACTTCCTGTGAGAAGGAAGGAGCAGCAGAGGCAATGTGTGATGAGCTGACCTTAACCCCCCTTTCCCTGTGCTGCTGAGGAGAGCAGGAGATGGAGAATCAGGGGGAAAGTTAAGCCCAGGAAGGAGGGAGGGGTTAGGAGAGAAGGTGTTTTTTGAGATTTGGTTTTATTCCTCATTTTCCTACTCTGATTTGATGGGTAATAAATTCAGTGACTTCGCCCAAGATTAGTCTGGTTTTCCCCTGACAGTAATCAGGGAGTGATCTCTGATCCCTGCCCTTAAACTCATGAGCCTTTCACTGTATTTTCTCTTCTCTGTCCAGCTGAGGAGGGAAGTGCTAGAATAGCTTTGGTGGATACCTGGCCTTTTAAGGTGGTGGAGGTCTTTTAAGGCACCTCATGATTTTATGGTATCATATTGTTATTAATAATTTTCCTTGCAGATACCGGGGCTGTCTGTTTTGTGTGAGTATAGTGACTAAGCAGTCTGAAACTAGTGTATACAAAGACCTGGAGATATTGATACTGAATCTCCTGAGGAGAATGTAGCATAGTTTAAAAAAATGGTCACCAAGATACATAGATTTGTGATGACCAGGCAACATGGCCTAACTGAAGTGTGAAACAGCCCAGACTGGAAGGATCTCTTCTATCTGCAGGGCTGAATAACCATAGCACTTTGTAAGATCAAGTCTCCTTCTTTGTCTTTTTGTTGACAGTTTTCAAATACTATGTGAAATGTATTCTCTCTCTATTTAAAAGGGCAAAGTCATTTGTCAGGTGTGTGGCACAGGAAATCTTCTTCACCATAAACACTGCGCGACTTGTGAGAGCAAACTGCCTGAAGTACAGATGGTAAGACTTCAGTCACACTGGGTGAATCACACCAAAGCAGAACATCCTTTATCTTTGGAAAACATTCTTTATCTTTGGAAGTTGTGTCCATGTGTCAGCACAGCAGATATTCTCTCCCGCATGTCATATTTAAGCCCAGTTCTCAAACAGAAGCTCCACCACAAATATCCAGTTAAACATAAGTGTCTCGTGCACCTTCAAGATTCTGACATGGGAGTCAGGATTGGGAATGCCATTGAGAAAGCTCAAAATGCTCTTAGAAAATAAGTAGTCTTAATTCCAAGGGAGTCTTGTTTGTGTCCAGATTACTTTCAATTGCAATAGAAAAGTTTAGTATATACATTAGGAACATCATTCACACCAATTTCATTTATTTTCTGAAAACAGAATATGCTTTTACATTATTTTTCATGTCTCCACTTTTACATGATTTTTCTTATCTCCATTTGCTGCTTGTCCTACATGCATACAGCTAGCATGCTTGTATTTGGCTGTGACTCTGCACAAAGGTGAGAAAAGCACTGAAATACTACCCCTAAAATTGCTCTGTTTCAACTCCCTGTTTAGCTTGGTTCCTTAGAAGAATTTTACTTTCTGTTCTGAAAAGTCTTGTATGAAAAATGCCTGGTACATTTCACGTCCCCAGGTTGTGGTAAATACAAAAATGATAGAATAATAATGATTCGCAAGTTAAAATCTTCTCATTATAATGATTAACATCCAGAGTTCTAAACCTGTCTATAGCTAGAGGCAAAAGTCTCTTGTATAGGCACTGAAGAATCATTTCAAAGTGAATTTCAGTAGGATTCTGTACTTACCTAGGATAGATGGATGCTTGGCTGCTTCACTGAATGCAGATACGTGTGTAGATAAATGTAGCTGCATATGTAGTTAGGCATGTGACTTGAATGTGAGACCTGTACTAGCTGAGAAAGTTAAATGCTTACTAAGAACTGTAATTAACAGTAATCAGAAATTTTACTAATAGTAGTGATTAATTATTGACACCAATACTATTTTTAATAATAACAGCAATAATACTGATATTATTATTAATGGCTATTAAATAATTTATATTTAGGACATATTTAGACTTGTGCCTTTGTAAATTTTATTTTCCAATTGATTCCCCAAATGACATTGTTCAAATTGCAATGCAGGCCACAGATGAAAACAGGGCTATTTTGTGTTTTCTTTCTTGCTGTTGTGGTGTAATCAAAATAATTTTCCTTGGGTTCTGTCCCTTATCCATATTCCTGGCTTGTAGAGAAAATAAACTGCATAAGCCTTGAGGCAATACCTAGCAAAACATTTTTACATCTTATTTGTCCTAAGTAGGATCTATACTTAAGCTCCAGAAGCTTCAGATGAAAAACCTGTTTTCTTCTGCTTACTCATATAAGTTAATTGTAGAAAAGTTGGATAATATATAGTTTGCACAAGGCAAAAGAGTGGAAAAAAATCTTTATGCAGCAAATTCCAAACTGTGAGGAAACTCCTTGCCTGAACACATTCTCCCTGCCATACTACTAAAAAGAAAGGTACAAAGAAAATTGTGTGTTGGGTTTGAAAATGCAAGTTTATCAGCAGAGAAACATCCATATTAATTTTATCTATACTTATACATAGGGCCCTATCAGTAAATATTCAGTTTGAAAGCACACCATTGATAAAGTGTTTCTTTTTTCCTGCTAGTTCTGCTAAAAGTGTTTTCAAGTAAACTAATGCTACATTTTATTATGGTTTTGTAATGAAAAACAAAATTACAGGTTAGATCCAAGTCACTCTTGCTCATTCTAAGCTGCAAATTCATTTAGGCTGAATGTTACTTTGTGTCATCAGAGCAACTTGCTTTCCTCTTTCCTCTTTTAGGCTTGTGGGCTTTCCTTCACGAGAAACATTTTCTCCCCTAAAGCCTATTTTGTTTTGTCAGCCCGTGTTTGGAGGAGACTCCTGCCCACCTCAGCAGGGCCAGCACAGGAAGACAGCTCAGTGCTCCAAGTGCAGCGGCGTGAACGCGAGTGATGCCCGCTTCTGTGCCTGGTGTGGGGCCAAGGCACGTGCTCCTGCTGGCTGTGGGGACAAACCTGCTGCTGCTGCTCTGCAGCAACGTCACACTTCTCTGTGCAAAACTCAGTAAACACTGTTATTATCAAGATACCTGCTTAGAGCATAGAGGATTGTGTGTGGAAAAATGAAAGGCTTAGAAGATGTCCTGACCTCACGTCAGTCAGTGAGCCAAAGGTTTAGAGCTGCAAATGAATGATCGTGGGTCAACAAGCACCAGATCATTGCATCAGCTGAGATGCAAAAGCCCTGTGCTCAGGCAAAGTAACTTACCTGTCAAAGGTTAATGTATAGGCTGACCTAATGCAAGTTTTCCCATAACAACTCTGGGCTATAATCACCTATACAGGCAATTACCAGATATGAGATGATCCGTGCAATTGTTTTGACTGAAGGCTTCCTTAACTTCAGTAAGGACAAGTACTTTGCTACTCAGTAGAGTTGCAATCAATGTAAACAGTTTCCCTTTGTACAGTGCTTCTACCTAAGATTACACTCAAGGAGAATTTATTTTCTGTGAGCTGAATCACATAAAATTTGAAACACTTCCCTGTGTTCTTAAATAACCATTAGTCCTGTACTGTACCAGGGGACTCAGGGTGGTACTTTACTTCCTTTTAATTCATTCCTCTGCTCTTATAATTCCTGAGTCTTTCTTCCTATGCTTCTCAAGTGACAAATTTTGTATTGAACTTTCCAGCCTGGACCTCCTCCATCCTACTTTACTTGTTCCAAGTGTGGTATCACCAACCAGCCCTATGCTCGCTTCTGTGTGTCCTGTGGTGTCTACATAGAGTGCCCATCCAGGCTGAACTCTCCTGGCAGTCCAATGGATCATGGGGACTCACTGGGATTGTCTCAGGTAGGACCCACAGTGTTACAAAACCAGGTTTGAACTCAGCTGAGAGACTGCTCCCTTGGGGGTGTGCATCAGTACAACTCCATTCATTTCCTTGGGACAGTGCTGTGGGCTTGGATCACAACAAGGACAAACATGTTTGTTCTGCTTTTTGCTGAAAAGCAGCCTCAGCCCAAGGCCTTGATCCAGCCTCTTTCTAAATGGCAAAGTGAGAAACAATCAGCCTTTCAAAAGTCTTAGCTCTTTAAGTACTTTTATCTTACTGGTTGTGAATTATTTGTGGCCTGCTACCATTCTTTCATGCAAATGTAGTAGTATTTTTAAAACTGTTTTAAGAAAGAGCCCAATACTTAGCAAGGCCAGCTTTTGCCCTACAAAAGCATTCATGCCCCCCGACAATTGTGAAGGATTTGGATTTTGCTCGAATATTTATGATAAGTTGCATTGTTGTTACAGACTGGTAGTTAAAATAAAAAATTGTTAATGATTCTTCCTGCCAGCTTTTTCATTCCCTTACAATTTGGTGTACTATTCTGGTTAAGTGATGCTTGTAAGCCATTTAATTATATCTATATTACTTACATTTTCCCTTCTCCTTCACCCTCCCACAGGCAAAACAATTACAGGCTCAAGTTGCCTGGCAAACTTGTCCTGTTTCCTTGCCCAAATCAAGGGCAGAAGTAACAGAAAGAGAAGATAAAGGAACCCAAACCGTTGGACTTTTTTACCCATCCAGCAAACTGTTGGAAAAGAAGGAGCTTGAGCTGATTTCACAAAAAGAAAAGGTGGAAAAGATGAGTGATCATAAGCCTCTCTTGACAGCCATTAGTCCTGGAAAAGGTTATAAGTTCTGATTTTATGATTATAAACAATTTAAGACCTTGCTTTTTCTTGAAAGTATTATAGTCTGTGGAATGTGGCATCAGTAGGGCACTGATTTACATCTTTACAAGTCTGTCTTCCCACCAGTCACTTGTAAATGCACTGCCTTAGAATTCAATCACTGATCTCCACCAATAGCTAAACGAAAGCTATCAGCAATATCAAAATTGTGGCTACTAAGCTCTGTGCAGCCATAAAAATTTGGTAGCAGTTTGATTTCTTCAGATCCTATGAGACTGAAGGCAGGTGTACTGCCTTTGAATTGGAAACACTGAACAGCTCCCAGTTCCCAGCAATGTGAGCTTCAGGTAGAGCTGTGATGGCACCTGCAGGGATATTGATAAACAAAGCTCTGAGACACAGGGGATCAGAGCTCTTGAAAATATGCTGAAGCTCTGTCTACATGAGAACTTGTTCGGGATGCTGTTGTGGAATAAATTATAGAAGCTTCAGAAGCAAAGGAAACTAAACCAGAGGGAAGGGATTCTTAATAGGATTATGAAAACATCACTCATTGAAGAGTCTTTCACAGACTGCAGTAGGAGCTACATCAGTACGGCAGACAACTTTCTTTCACAGTGAGTTTTGTGGTCACATTGTTCTTTGACTGTTTGCTGTCATTAAATGCTCGACATTTTAGAGGCTTTAGTTTTACTCTCCTGAGAAATCTTCAGCTTTCTGGATCCCAAACTCTTGAAGACAGTCCATCTGTATTAATTAGGGATCTAATGAATGGCTCAGTGGGCAAAATTGTCTTTAATCTCACAGGGCAGTCCAGCTGGGCAATCCATAGAACGAGTTAATTTTAAATCATTACAGCACCAAACCCTGGTTTGGAGGAGCAGTTACTCTTTTAGATCCACTTTCCCATCTAGCTCTCTTCAGCAATCAGATGGTCACCCCACAGGCTGTTATCAGAATTCATTTCCTATTGGGTAGTAAAGGTTGCTAGTGAATGTCAGAAATTCCTCTTTTGACTCTGTGTATCTGTATTCAGATGGACTGTGATTTTTGGAATAATTACTGGGGAAATCTGTTTTCCTCCTTCCTTCCTCTGAAATGCGACATGTTCTCTTAGGCATCACTGTAGGGAATACAGTACTCGACTCAACATGTCAGGGAGCTTAATATAGTCAGAGATAAGAAAGGATTGGCTCTTAATAGTGCCAAGAAAAAAGCAAAGTAACACTGCATATTTGTATATCTCTGTCAGAAGTACAGCTCTTGACTTGTCAGTGAGAACTGCTGTCACTGGGAAAAGTAGGAAAGAAAATCTGAGCTGCTTTTGAATTCTTTTCATTCTTATCCACTTAGCAGAGGTTGAGGTTGCATTGTGTAATGTATTCTCCATTAGATCCTGCCAAGGACTGAGGAACTTATTTCATTCCATAGATCAATAAATGTCTCTTACAGTCAGTTCATGCTGAGTTGTATATATGGCTTGAAACTATCTGTATCAACAAGACCATGCACTGCCACCCAGGAAAATCTTGTTTACGTATGCCAAATATGACCATTAGCTCTTCAATCAAAATAGGATCAGATATTTGATATTAAAGTTTTTTAATACAAGTGATTAAATAAGATGGTGGAGGTTATTATTTCTTGATCATATCAGCTATTAACTAACCTTCTTTTCATGTGTGAAGATTAAGAAAAAATACCGAGCAGTTAAGAAAGGAGCAAACAACAGCAGTACCAAAACACTAATCCTCTGGTGTGTACTGTTTTTCTTTTTTTGCTGTACTTTCAGTCTGTTTTGAACAGAAGCCAAGACCTTTACCAGCTAAACTTTACAAAGAGCTTCCCTTTTCTACTGTAACAAAGATTAAATCAGTGTGATATAGGTGTAATCTGCTATTGGCAACACGGTTTCAAGCATTCCATCAGTGCTGCCAAAAATCCTTTGAGATCTAATTAAACATCAACCATGCAAGAGTATGTTCCTGACCATCTGGATTTTTTCAAATAAAATCTGGAGATCTGGGCTAGTTATGAACCACTTTATTGCAAATAATACTGACTTCTATAGAAAGATCACTCACCAAGTAGTCTATTTTAGATGTTTTAAATACTACTTTCAACTTCTGTTGGTTCTTGCATATGAGACCACAGCAAGGAACAATTTATGTTGTTCTGTGGATCCTTCTTTTTCTATTAATTTAAAGCTGCTTAACAAGTAAGATTTGTTGGTTTAGTTTGTCATACCAGTTCAACCTTAAGTCTTCCAAGCACAAAACTTCTTGTTCTCTTGCTTTGTCTTGTAAAAGCAAGAGCAGCACTTTCCTTCTGGCTTGGTCTCTTTTCACTGTTTTAGGCTTCACTTAACATGAAGGAAAGGATAAGGTCAGAGCAACTGCATTGTGTAAGTTAAGTGAGGTTGCCAAGCCTACACATTTTATTTACAACAAAATGACTCATGCTCTGTACTTACCTTGAGGATGCTAAAAAAGAAAATTGGCCAGATCCTGAAAACAATCAGTTAAGAATGAGAACAAGTCCTTTTGTTTCTTTCTCTGATGAAAACAAAATGTAGCTCCAGAAGTGCCTGGACAGAAGGTGCAAAAGCTCTAAATGGCTTAAGATGAGTTTTTAATCCACGCACATTCAGCCTCTCATGTTCTGTGCCCTCTATCAGCATAAAGGAATGCTGACTCTCTCTCCCAGAGATCCTGACAGGCAAAAGAGCAGGAATGTTTAAGCTTTTAATATGCTCTCCCATATATAATTGAAAGGAATTTATTTGGAGGGTAATTTACACAGACCAAAATGCTGTGTATCCTGAGTTTCTGTGTTTGCAGTTTTCAGATTTGGCTTATTGTTCCCTGTCAGTTATCCCAAATCAACTAAAAATCAGTTCAATAACACACAATTGCTTAATTGTAATATTTTACTTTTTTTGTTTTCTTATGATCTGGAATAGTACGAGAGTTTCCCTTCACACAGGACCAGTTTTGATTCCCAGGGATCATTCCAAGACATGGCTTTGTTGTGAATAGAGGGCCCTAAGGATGAATTATAACCTATGGATAAAATAGTGTTTCACCTGACTTTTTAGAGTATAACTTCCTTCTCATTTTCTTGATTAGATGAATTTTCTACAGAATTTTTTTTGTCTCAGTGAAACTATGCTATCTTTTAAATCTTCCATCACTTGACTAGAAGGAATGTTAATCACATTTTAAGGATTTTTTGCCTGCTTAACTCTCTATGAATAGGTTACTGGAGAAAACAGCTGGATCATGTTTGTGCTCATCTTAGAAGCTATGCCCAGAACAACCTTGAATTCAGAACACTGATTGGAGAACCTCAAATGGGAAAGGTAGGAAGGGGCCTGTGAGTAACACCTTCCCATGGAGAGTCATGACATTATTGTGGCTGCTACATAAACACTGGAAAAGCAAATGTCTCCCTTTTCTTTAGCTGTTGACCTGTTTGTGTGTGTCTTTTGTCTTGTTTTGTTGCTCCATTTTTTGCTCAGTCTTTTCTGCTTTCCTTCCAATGGCAATTCCTATTCTCTCACCTAAGAGCTATAAGGGGAGTGAGAAAGCCTTTGCTCAGCTGCCTTTATATAGTAAGAAGGTGGAAACCTAGGAGTCCTTCCTAAGCAGCAGATACTCCAGTAGGTACTGTGCACCTGATTTCTCCATCCACTCAGACCTATTGTCCACCAGGATCTTCAGAAGATGCAGTGCAACTGTAAGAGAATATCTGCTTAATAGAGTTGAGGTACAGTCCATTGCAACTTGTTTCTTCTGCTAGAGGATTCAAAAGGAGAGGTCTGACGAATATAAAATTGCCTAGGGAAGATTATTCCTGCTGCTTCTTGGCCTTTTGTCAGTTTATTGTCTTAGAATCAGTGCCCCCACAAGTAACAGAAATGGTTCAAAGCAGATGCCAACTATCAGGATTTAATGCTGCTTTTTCGGTTTTTCATGTGGATTACAAATATAATCAATCTTACCTCAAAATTTTCAACTAGTTGCAATATAATCTTCATTCCACTTCCTTTTAATCCCCTGTGCATTCATTTTTGTGTGACTTCCACAGACTTGTTGCCAGCAGTACTGTCTCAAGGAATGGATACACAAAGTTACCAAAGTTTTAATACAGACTTTGCTTCCCCAGACTGGTGTGACTAAAGCAGCTACCAGTTCTCCTGGATCTGGGAGTTGTAAGAACAACACAGCCTTTTATGCAGCTACAAAATCTCAGTGGGGAACGACTGAACTTCCATGAAATGCAGCCCTCATTACATGTGTTGGATTCACTTGGCATTTCAGTTCCTGTGAAATCTCCAGTTACTCAAAAAACACCTGCCCCCTTTCTCGTTGACATGGGAAGGGTTGGTACAAGGAGGCAAAGGCCACAGGTGTAATTTTGTGTATTGGCTCCACAAGAAACACTTATTCCTTAAAGTACTTCTGTGGGGTTTTTTTTGGCAAGACATACTAATGGCTGCTCTTTCGCTCTAGATTAATTATGCTGCTATCTCTGAAGATGACCGTGAAGTCACTATTACACTGAATTTTGCTGCTGTTAACAAGGTCAGTTCACAGGATGGGTGGGGCCCGTTGAGAGGCAACTGGTCTAAAGCTGTCACTAGAGCTGTGTAATGCTGATATATTTTAAATTCAGGTCTAAACAAGAAATGCTTTTGTTCAGAGGGTGTTGACTGATCGCTTCAGAGAAAAGAATCTTTTTCTTTCTCTGTTGGAGCTGGATGAACGGGTATCCTTATCTGATTAAGCCAGACTTCATGGTTGTGTTGCTATCATCTCACATTTTGTTAGTTTGCTATTAGTAGTAACTTTCTTCTTCCAGCTGGTGTTGTTTGATGATTCTAGCACCCCTTAGCTTTTATCTCAGATCCTGCTTTTGTTCAGGCTGCAAGTTGTGCTCTTAAGGAATAAGCCTAGTAATTTTCAACTGTCTGGAGATAATGTTTGCCAGGGCTCCTGTTAACTCTATTCAGAATCTGGAATCCCTATGACAAGAATCACCATGTTCCAAAAACCACGACATACACATTTCCAGCTTTTCAAAGATGAAAATCTACCATTTCAAAAATCCAAAATTCAGGATGGTGTCTCTTGTGTAGAATCTTGGAAAGCTTACCTTGCCATGTGGGGCCTAAAAAGCTGCATCACATCATTTCAGAAGTGAAATTTTTCAAGTGGTAGAAACACTCTGATTTGGATGAGAATCTTCATTTCATTAAGCAAGGTTGTGTCACTTTTTTTTTTAAGTCAAAAGAAAGACCTAATACAAGGTTTAGAAAAAATTGCTACATAATTTTGCCTGAAAACAGAGTTCAATTAGACATGATAATATCTTGTGGTAATTTGACACTGATATTAGAAGTCTGTCGCCCTGCTTTTTGCAGGGTTCCATGTTTGTAATTTTGTAGTAGAAGTTCCCATGCATTTTCTATAAACACAGTCCTTGTTTTCCTAACTGGCCAAGATTGTTTTGAACTTTTAGATTGTTTTTCATTCCTTTCCCCTAAGGGGGAGAAAGATGATTGACCATATCTTTACTCTGTGAACTTATAGAGGTGTTAACCTCTTTGACCAATCCATGATTGTCTTATGAAAGATATATAAATAAGAGAATAAAGAAGGGCAGCCCTTTTGGGTGGTCCTGGCTGGTGGTTCAAATTGCTGCTCTGAAGCCTGCGTGTTTCTTTCGTAACCAGTTGTGCGACAGAAGTCCATGTATTTTTTCATATGCAACAGTTTTGTGCCACTATGATTATAGCAGCATGACATGATAATCTTAATAACTGCCTGCATTTGATGATTCTACAGAATATTCATCCTAAGAGAGCAATGAAGTTCAGCAGTGATTACCTGAGTGCTGTAACAAAAGGAACAGATGGACAGGATGGCAGTCAGACTAATTTTGGTGAGATTTGTTTCCCCTCCCTGTCTTTATGGTAAACCACAAATACAGCAGTCAGGAATACAGAAGTGGTGCTTGAAAGCTTAGACAGGCAAACATTCTGTGCCTATTTAAGTTGATCTTTTAAATCTCAAAATGTGTCCAAGTTGAGATTTAAGCAATGTGCAGACTCTGTGAGGTCAGCATTACAATTCAGAAATTCCTGTAGCATCATTTGACATACTTAATTCACATGTAAATTTCATCCAATTTGTGCTTCCTTAGTCTGAGACTTGGCCAAGAAGCAATCATGGCACTGGGAGCTGTGCAAACCTTTTGTTGAAACCAGTATGATCGGCAACAATCATCATCTTCTCATTAAGAAAACTGATAAATACTGCTTTGATTGTGGATAAATTATTTCCAGATCTCTTCTCCAAGTTCTAGTTAGGACACTGACTTTGCTTTGAATTAACACTTGTTTTCCTTTCTGGTAGGCAATGATCATGATCTTTTCTATTCAAGAGGCAAAATAAAGAGAACCAAGTCAAGAACACTCATGGGACAGGAATATAAGCTCTCAGTACGTATCTTCTGCAAATACAGGAAAAAAGATTTATAGAGCAGCACTAACATGAAGGAGGGAGGGCATCCAGACATTAAAATACAAAGGTTTTAACCCTGGCTGGGTGCAGGGGATAAAAGTCCAACTTAATATAAAACCTGAACATTGGTAACTGACATTTAGTTCAGAACTGAAAATAACTAATTTGTTTTTCTGCTAGGAGTTTAATTAGATTTTTTTTCTCTCATTTTGAACCCATTCAATTCTAACACTGCATTAGGCCAAAGGACTGTTGCAGAGTGATTCTCTTACAGTTTTTTTCAGAACTAACATCAGATGGAGGTATTGTCATCTTCCCTTGACTTTACAACATTTGACTCCATAGAGGCCTAGTTTAATTCAAGAAGCAAGGATTTACTTCCACTGGAGACCAAATTTCCTGAAAGAACTGTTTACTAAAGGGATTGTCTGTTATGACATGGAAAATTTCAAAAGGGAAATATACATGAATCTAAGCTGGGATCAGTCAGCCAACTTGACAGGTGGGAAAAGATACAGAGCTCTGTGATACAAGTCCAGAGATAAAAATGCTTGGTCAAGTGACTGAGATTTCAAAATGAGGAGGTTGAAAGCTGGGAAGAAATAACAGGAAAAGGTTTTAGGTTTTGTTTTAAGATTTAGTAAACTAATTTCTCTGAAGCAGAACAGACTCATTTTTAAAACAAAATACTTCCACAATTTCTGGAAGCTTCAAACTTTACTCCTAAACATGCACCTGATTAACTTTACTGTGCTGAGCAGATCTTTGTACAGCCCTGGAGAGCTGCATTGACATAAAGTGAACAATTTGCAGACACATTTGCTGAATGAAGACCTCATTAGTGAGGTTTCAGCCTGGGTTACCCAACACTTGCTGACATTCAGAAACACCTTCCCAAAGAAGTCAGGGATTAGTAACAATGAGGCTCAGATATATCGAATTCCTGCCATCATCTGCATTTTGCACTTTCACTCCAAGGCAGAACCTGGCCCACCTCTTTGTATTTTGCCTGTGTGAAATGTTTCTGGCTGTTGTGTGTCTCCACAGCCAGAGTCCAGACAGCTGCTGGATGAACTGGGTCGAACTGGGAAAGGAAGAATCAGCTTCATAGAACAATTGCTCAGCGATGTAAGTTACACTTGCTGAAGTTTCGGTTTTTAACTCTTTGGCTATTTACTGCATGAATATTAGCCCAGAATGCAACTTCAGCTTGGTGATTAGGGGGCAACAGCCTTGCAATACCAGTCTTCAGACTGAAAGAGCATTTTAGGGCCTGTTTTACATTTAAAGATGTTCTCCCCAGATTTCTATTTGGTCAGTGCATAAGGTAGTCTTCTCTGGGTTTGTCAAAGCCAAATAGAAAAAAACATGTATTAGTTTTATAATTTAGGATCAAGTCCTCTGTATGGCAAAAGCAAGCACAATCTCTATGTTTCTGCTGTGGGATCTTATTTGGCTACTGTTACACACATTTACTCTGGCTTTGAGCTAGGAGATGACAAACATTTTCAGAAGAAAGCAAAACAACACACTTTGAACCTCTCTGTCTTGAGCATGAAGCCCATTTGCCAACTTGATTGGCGTAATACATAAGCAAGGTGGAAGCTGCAGAATCTGTGTGGTTTGCACCAGCTCCTCTTCCCTCTCCTCTGTTCCAGGGAGCTGATCCCAATTCCCTGAGTGAGGAGGAGCGCCCTGCCCTCACAGTTGCTGTCCTGAACAAGCACACAGGAGCCATCTCCCCTCTGGTGCAGAAAGGGGCTGACATTGACCAGCAGTCAGGGCCGTGAGTGAGCTCTGATCCTCTGCCTTGGCTCTTTCCAACTTCTACCAAAAAAAAAGTCACATATTCTCCAGTTTTAGAGAGAACTAAACCGCACCTCTCCTCCACAAATCTGCTCCTTTCAATGACAGTATCCACACTCCTTCCAGTTGCCAGCTTTGAAGATTCCTCATAACTTGTTATAAAAGCTTCTATTCAGTTCTATTCAATTCCTTCCCCCATCCACTTTAACTTAATGATAAACCCCACCAAAGCCTACCACACTTCTAGTGTGTTCTGCATCCTCCTGTTCATTTTCCTTAGTTTTATTTGCTGAGTTTCCTTAGGTAGCAAGTGCATTTCTTATTCCTCCATGCAGGCACAACAACACAGCTCTCCATGAGGCAGTTCTGCTGGGATTGGAGGGAGAGGAGAGCATCTGAGTCCTGCTATGGTAGATACTGTGGCTGGGCCTGCAGCCTGCCAGCACACTGGCACCACTGCAGGGACAGAGCCTGCCCCGTGTCCCTGTGGGAAGGAGCATCCAGAAACTCCCAAGTTACTCCACATCAACATTCACCCACTTCACAAAGTGCAGTAACTTAGAATGAATTTAAGCAGTTTAAAGCAATGTGTTCTGCATTTACAGCTGCAATGCAAGCATGCAAAAGAAGAATGCAGCAGGGCACTCAGCGCTGGATTTGGCTGTTGCAGCTGGAGATAATAAGGTTATTTCACTGTTTCAAGGAAGTCTGGATAGAGGACATTGAACAAACTTACGAGACAGAGGAACATTGTTTTCATCAGTGTGTTATTACAACAAACTTTTTCCCCAAATAAAGCTGAAGGTTCTTTGACTTTGCAAGCACCTGATCACGTGTCCAGTTCTGTCTGCAGAATCCATGACCCTGTGTGATCGGCTTGAGCCCTGGAACAGTGAAATATTTTCTCCAAGATTCCCCCATTCCTTTCCAGCAGTTCAGAGCACAATTCCTCTCTGACTGCCCTCTATTCTGCAAATTTTCTTTTCCTTTCCAAACAAAGGGACAAACCAAACCTTCCCAGGCACAAATACATTTGTGTGTCTCTGAAATGTCTATAATGCCTGATGAACACTGCCTAAGAGTTTGACACTTGAGCAACAGCACTGCAAGGTGTTACTGATGATGTAATTGATGAGCTTATTTTCCTTTTTGATGTTAAAACTGCATTCAGTGCAGCCCATTGCAGTAAAAGTCAGATTCTTGTCTTCCAGAAAACTGAGTAAAACTACTTTGTTGTTCTGTCTTCAACTTTTATTTATAAATGCATCAACATGAGGCAGCAGCCAATGACAAACAGAAGTTTAGAAGAATGCTAGGCACACCAAGGTGTGGCCTAACTCAACATTATTAGCCACAATCCTAAATCCCTGAAGTGTTTTTGAAACTCCTTCCCCTTTCTATGTAAAGTATCTAAAAGCATCAGTATATTCAGTACAAAAATGGAAATGCATGTCAACTTCTAACAGAAATACAAGTTTTAACACCAGAGCTACCAGTATCTCTACAATACAGCAACATCTCTAAATAGATGGATTTACAAAAAAACGTAAGTAGAAAACAAGTAAACCCTCAAGTAAAAATCCTTAAAAAAACAGGAAGAAAATTACGAGAATCCCTGCAGAAAAAACATTATGTATGCAATGCGTCAAACCCCAGGTACTTCCCAGACAGACTCGGAGGAGTGAAGCAGAATTCCCTCTGCCTCTCAGGGACAGCCAGTCTGGAAGCAGCCTCAGGAAACACGGCCATTCAGTCACAGGGGCAGTGCCACAGCATTCGGACAAGACAGATGTCACCGGCAACCATGAAGCTGCAGCAGTCTAGGCCAGATTCTTTATACTACAACGCTGGATCTTGGCTTTATCTTCAACCGTGGTCATCTTCTGAGAAACCTCTTTTTTCTGCAAAGAGCAAAAATAATATGTTACTGTCTACCACTAAGCGGACTATCGTTCAGCTTCGAGGGAAAAGTGGGATAACATCCCGCATAAAGCATGGCTGAGAACCAGGAAAGGGCACACCAGTCTGAGGCTGGACGCAACAAAACACTTTGCACAAAGCCTTGTGGTACGGAACGAGGCCGGCTGAGCAATCCAAAGACTAGAAGCCCGTGTACGTACAAGTGCCTTTCTCATTCGCATTTTGTCCAGCTTCAGGAACTCCTGCACCGTCAGGTTAGCAGGGTCTTTCTGAAGAGAAAGAAAACCACAGTCCACAGAGTGCTTTTTGTGCTCCTCCCTGAAAAGAGGCGAAAAAAAAAAGATAAAATAGAAGACAGCAGTGCACAAGGAGCCGCACGCAGCCGCCCTCCCCAGCCGAGCCCCTCGGTTGTCACCAGCGGTTCCCTCGGGCCGGAGCGGCGGCCGAAGGACCCCCCGGCACTCACAGGGGGTCGTCGTCGGGCTCCCAGCCCTCCAGCTCCTTGAGGCAGAAGAAGCACTGCGCCACGTCGGGGCTGTTCTCGCTGGGGCAGTGCACGAAGCCCGCTGCCGCCATCTGCGGGCACAGGGGANTTTTTTTTTTAAATTTATTTTTAAAGCCTCTAGTACCAATCCAAGGGGGAAGGAGGACAAGTCGGCCTTCTTGGTTTTGTTTTGGGGGGTTTTTTTGGGTTTTTTTTTGGAGATGACTGTAGTAGAGCGCTTCCCGCTCGCAACGACTCAAAGCTCACGGGAGCACTGGGGATTTGCTGCCCTATTAGGAAAGGGTGATGCTCCACCTTCATTCTCTAGGAAAGCTCTGCTTTGCGAAGCTGCATTTGGCTCCTCCTGTGGCCGCGTTGGTCGCTGCCCGGCTGAGGGAAGCGGAGAGGAATGGTGCCGGGGAGCAGGGCGGTGCTGGCCGCTGCAGCCGGGCTCCCGAGGCAGCACAGCGCTTACAGCACCGTCTGTCCGCTTGCTTCACCTCACCCCTTTCAAAGCCACGGCTCCTGCCCCGGTGATGACTCCGCTGCCTTTGGGGATCTGGGGTTGAATGAAAGACCTGGATAAAACAAGCTGTCTGCGGCACTGCAGATGTCACAGGGCTCTTGTAACACCACGGTCACTTGGCAGTCCCTGAGGGACAAAGCCACAGAGCAAGACTGTCCTCAAAATCTTCATGGTCACCTTTGAGAACACAATGCAGAACTGGTCGTCGTCTTCAGATTATTTTGTATCTCCTAATTCTGTCTGGAAAGGAGGAGTCTGCTAAGGCCTGCATCGTGCCTTCTGTGGGGGTGTCCATAGGGAAATGAGGAATTTCTTGCCCTGGTCAGCTGCCCACACACATTGGCTTACGGCCATACTGGAGTTTGCTAGAATTCAATGAAATAAGATGATGGAGAGACACCTTAACAAACGGTATGACTACATGCAGTGTTTTCCAAGGGAAGGGCTTTAATTCCATTCATAAAGACATATATTTCTTTTCTTTCAAAGTCCAGATAACTCATAACATTAAGAACATTGAAAATTTTCACACAGTCATGAAACAGGCAAAAATGTGCACGGACCGTGGGGCACACAACCTTTAGCTGGGCTGCTTTCCCCTCCCACTGCAACTGGTTTTGTGTTGGTGATGATGGACACTGGCTCTACAAAATCGTATTTTGTGTCCCTTTCTCTTCAGTTACCAAAATGAATACTCCACTAAGGCAACTACTGCTATAGTCAGGTTGCCAACAGGTACACACAGCAGATTAAGGACAAAGATGTCCCATTTGGAGTGTAGCTCTCTGTGGGCCTTATGTGAAAGGACCATCCCAGTGGCTGTGATCTGTTGCTAAAATGCACAGCCTGCCTTTTGCTCAGTGCAGCTTTCTGTTCATCTGCACTGCAAGTCAGGGAGGGAGAGAAGCTGCTACACTGTGGAAAAAGACAAGAGCCACTACCAGAGAAACCGTTTGGGGTTGTATTTTTTAATTCTTGGGTATTTCTGTTCATTCTTTGCTCTCCTCTTTACTGATACTTAGAACCTAGGTGCTTCCAAGAACTGGATCTGGGCCACCTCTGCCCTCTCCTTCCTCCAAGCTGCAAGCAGATTGCTTCTACAAATCAGAGCCTGCATTTCCAACATCCCCACTGACTTTTGCTCTGGGTTTCTTCCAGCCAGGGCGTCTGTAGCCGGAGAAGGGGGGTGCTGGAGCCTGTGAAGCAGCTCTGTGGTCAGAGGTGTGCCCAAAGGGCTGATCTGCAGACCAACCACCGGCAGAGAGGTGGAAAGATTCCAAAGAGCTGATCTGGCAGCTGTGGTGCCCTGCCTTGCCTAGACACAAACCCACCTGACACCGTTCCTGAACACAAAACACCGCGCGCTACGAGAACGTCACACTGAGCACGGGCCAGGGAGGGCAGGGGAAGGCAGCAGAGAAGGAGCAAAACAAAGGTGTCTCCTCTGAGCCTTGTCCTTGGGATCACAGCAATCCACATGCTCTTCAGTATTTCTGAAACGTGGTTCCAGGACTACTGTTCTGGCACATGTAAAACTTTCCTAAAGTTAACATCCAGCTACAGGCACCAATACCTTATTTCCCTTCACAGACTCAAGACACAGTTCCTAACAAAGCAATCAAACCACAGAAACGCTGAATGGTTTAAGTTTAGGTGTTCATTTTTGCTCATAAACAAAAACAGAGATGTCATAAATGAAATCTAAGGAGTTGGCTTTCACATTTGTAAGAGAGGAAAGTTAAGTTAATATCTTAATTAAGAGTGATATTAAGCAGTTCTTAAAGTTGATTGAAGTTTATAGTTCATGTCTAAACATTTGATGTTGTTTTAAAAGGAGTTTTAAAGTCTGCACTTTTACTGAAGGCTTCTCTGTGAGTTTTAACTAGGACTTCGACATGCAGGAGAAAACCCCCACCCCACCCCTAGATAAGAGACTATTTTTAGGAACTGGCAGTTGGCCTGTCACTGGGCTCCAAGGTAACCATGCATTTTAATGAGGCACTTTCCCACCAAAAAAGCTGCTGACATCACCCTGGAGGAGCCTCTCTGGAAACCAATGAGCCATTGGCTGAGAGACTTTCCATCAATCTTGGGATTGTTACCAATCAGCCCCAA
>VZTZ01029583.1:15970-29432 GCA_013400955.1 Drymodes brunneopygia | reverse complement strand
AGATACCTAAAAGAAAATTCAGGTATATCTGGCATTTTGTAAAAGTAAACAGATTCAAGTTCTTACTAATAAAGAGGGTTGAATTCCTGCTGTGCACATTCTGGCATTTTCAGGATCCCAAAAGTATGAGAAACACTTGAAATTTCTAAAGGTTTTTATAAATGTTTGATTTAATCTATAAGGTGAAATTTTGGCCTTGTCAAAGCTTGTGGAAAAATTCCCTTTGGCTACAAAGGAACTGAGTTTCCAGTAACCCAGATTGTTTCAACACCTGATAGGTCTGTACCAACAGTAAGGGAGAGCAGGGTACAGGGAATTTTGAGTACTGTTACCAAAAGCTTTTCCAGTGATGAATTCATATTGATCCATTTTTTTTAACAGTAACTATTATGGAAATCGCAGAATGGAGAAGAAAAATATATTTTTGCTTCTGATATATTTAAAGTAAGATAAAGTGATAATGATCTGTGCCTATATTCTTAAAGTCCTTCTTTTTCTTGCAGTGATGCAGCCAAAACAGTCTGCAGGGCTAGAATGACTGTGGAGAAATAATGAAATATTTTTAACACCCTTTTTATTGTCGTTTCGTGTTTATGAAGATTTCCTGAAATTTTTGCTGTTTCCAGGTTTCTGTACGTTCATTTTCATTTAAATTGTCCAAAAGCATTTAAAAATAGTATTAAAATGTTAATTTATTAAAAAAATAAAAAGAAATGAAAACTTCTTTTCCCACCCAATGGAGGTGTAATCCAAACTCAGATGAACAGCTCTGAATTTAGGAGTTTTGTATTAAAGGACATCCTCCTCTTTCTACTTCATCTTAAATGCTGTAGCTTCCTCTGTTGAAGGTGCTGTATTTTCACTTAAGAAGGAGTTTTTGTTATAAAGCACAACCTTGTGGGCAAGACTGGATAGAAAGAGAACCAGAAAATGTTTAAGGGAAAATATTGAGCACACAATCAGCTAACCACAAAAGATGATAGTATTTAGCACATACTTTTTATTAACATCAACAGACAGACTTAATCTAAGAGAAATAATATTAAATGGTTTGAAAATTAAATGAGGAAATATAATTTATTCTTCTGTATTACAAAAAAATCAAATATGTTTAGTTAACATTTTGAATAGAGCTTTAAAAGTGCTTTGTTTATGCAATATGTTTTGATTTTCTTTAATGTAGGTATTTTTTATCTAGTTTGACAGTAGCACGGTAAAATGAATCCTTAAAACATTCATCTTGAAAAAATATTGTGGGTTTTTTCTGGAATATTGATTATATTTTGCCCATCTTTTTTCAGCTTTCTTGACATTTAGGTCAGGTCTTATCCACACTATGATGTCTAGTGGTGAATATCCCACAGTATTGCATGATTTTCACATAAGCATAAAGAAGTCAATTTTCACAAAAAGGGTGAAAATATTAAATATTGAATGTATTTTTAGTGAGCCAATTTCAGTTAGCTAAATATTTTAGTCTGATTTCTGGAGTCAAGGCATGAGTAATTTTCTTCAGGAATGCAGAGGTTTAAATGTGGGGAGAAGGTGGTATAGGTCAACGGACAGCAGTCAGTAATGAGTTATGAAATGTTAACAGATTCAGGCTCTTTTAAATGATGTTAATTCAGTTCTGCAAGGTATTTTTCACCTGTAAGTGTCTTAACCTTCTAGGTTTAGTAGGGACTTACAGTTTAATATGTACTGGCACATTTTGGATGTTTTTTTTTCTGTATCATTTGGTTGGTGTCATTTTGGAAGGCAGGTATATAAATATTTTTATAGTTATACTTCAAATGAACAGAAACAATTAGTTTCCTATTTCTTTGAAAACTTGTATAATTCCTCGAGATGTTTTTTCTTTTGGCTATTTTTGCTGTACTTATATTAGTACTTTTATCAGTATCATTATTATCATGCCACTATCGAGGCCTATTGCACGTTTACCTTTATGTGCAAGATAAACATTGCTGTGGATTGAGAATTAGTGCTTAGCATCTTGTAAAACCTTAGTGGCTCATTTAGCAAAAAGCTTAGACTGCTCTTCACTTTTTGATCATGCGCCATATAACAAAAGTGAAAAAAAACCATTTAGGAATAATATTTACCCTATCAGTTGTTATGGAGAAACATTTAGGTTAAAGTTCACTAATGCTCAGAAATTCCCCTCTTGATAAAAGAAAGAAAGGAAATTATTCAACATCCTTGATCAGAGATTCTTGCAGGTTTTAGGCATTGTTTTAGGCATTGTTAAATGAACCCAATCTAATTGTTGCAAAAATAAAAGTAATAATCTATAAATATTTTCCTACAAAAACATTTTTACTTAAGCATAAAATACACTATTGTCTTTTCTTCTCCTTGTCTAATTCTGTTATAGTTAGTTTAATTTATACAGGAATATTATAAAGCAGATTTCTGTAGCTGTGCTAACAAAGATAAATGGAAGTAGGAACTCCAATAAAACTTTGCAAACAGTTCCATTATAGCTTGTCAAATGCACAAAGAACCTCAGATGTAAGTTGTTTCATTTATATGTCAGTTTCGTTGACATCACTGACTAAAAGTATGGACCCTTATATTCAATCTCTGCACAAATGAATAAAATGACAATTCAAGCATGAAGCTTTTTACTGTGTTTTAGCTCTGACATTTTTTACTGCCATACAAGATTTTACAGCAAAAATGAAAACTTCTAGAGAAACCCAAAAGCAAACTTTCGTGTTATTTGAATATTGACAACATATTCCAACCAAGTAGAAAGCTTGCATAATTCAGTTTCTCCTTTTTACATGATCTTCATGCGAGTTGCAACAGGCAAATAATTTACAAATTATTTTATTTATATAAACATTTTTATAGATTGTTTCTACTATATTCAAAATGTTACTGTGTTTACAAGTTACAACTGTTTAAAATCATGGTTTTACCACTTGTGGGAACTGAGTTCTTGGTTTTCATATCCTTTATGACCAGTGTGCTGAAGTTCATATATGCATAGGGTATTCTTATTTAAAAATTCACTAGTGTATATGGGAAGTGGAAGTGATATCATATAATGGGTAGAAAGAAACTTGCAGCCTGGAGTCAGAGACAGCCTGGCAAAATCTTTGCATTCTCTTCACGCCTGGGAAAGAAAGGACACCTCCTCACCTCTTGTCTTTCTGCTGGGAAATCTGTTTATCATTTTCAGAGAGAGAATCAATTACTTGATTACTTCAGTAAGTTTTTAAGACTGTCAGTGCAAGTTACTTATCTCTCATTTAATCTGCTTTTATATATGCCTTTGTAGATTTTATAAAGAACTATAAAACAAATAAACTAACAAAAAAATCAAGGCCATTGCCATAAATTCTAACCAGTGTCCATTATTAATGCAAAAAATTATATATTGTAATTAGAAAATTGAGCTCAAATGTGGTAGTGAATTAAATCACAGGCCATCCAATTAACACATTTGGCAATCAAATCATTAAGTTAACACAGGATGCATTCAATTCTTACGAGTCTCACTACAGGAACTGAATTAGTTTGTTTATTTTCCTACCCCAGTAGAAGTAATCTTTTACATTTGCCTTAACATGGAAATCTAAATTCATTAAAGGTCAAATGGAGGTTCTTTTTTTCCTGAAATGCCACTGCGTACAGGACACCTCCTTTCCGTCCCCCATTTCTTTTTATTCAAGTTCAGTCTTTGTTGTGCAATCCTGTATCCATAAGAGACAACTGATCATACGTGTTTTCTGCCAGGAGTAAACTTGCTTGTCTGATAGCTGACACAAACTTTAAAAGGGAAAGCATTGCTGTGGTTTACCAAATGAAAATCCTTTCGATTTCCAGTGCCTGGAAATTATTCTCAGTGCCTTTCCAAGAGATGGAGATTATTTCTTATGGGAAGGAAGGCTGAATAAATACAAACATATATATATATAGTAAAGAAAATGCCAGATATAATATATAAAGCTATGACAAAACCAAAAGTAAGGTCTAAAATCTTTATACTTTGTGGCATATGGTATTAGAATCTGTGTTGTAGTTCAGGAACAAAAGTGACAAGAAACCAACAAAAATTTTGCTTTCTCTGATGAATAAGGGGGTGTGATATTCACTAAGAAACACTTGCCTTCCCCAGCAAGAGTATGTGTACCTGTGGATAAACAAAGCAATTAATTACTATAAAATAAAATAATTTGACGAAGACTCTTGTTTGGCTAACTCCGTTTGGGATGAATATAGGAGAGATTTTGGAGATTTAAAATATTTCAAAGATAATCCAAAAGGCTTAGTCTAACAAGAATAAAATACCCTTCATTTGGGATCTTTTTGATTATAGCATATTCACATTTTCACTAATTTAAGCCTTGTTGGTGAGATATAGACTGGAAACCAAGAGAATACCAGTCAGGGAATGGGGATGCTAAAATAGCTGCAGTGGAAACATTTTGCCCTTACAGGAACTTAATCTAAAATGGGTGCTTAAAATGTACTTGCTTTTTTTCTATTTTAAACTTTTCATGATAATATTTTATTGCTTGCGGGTAACAGCCAATCAATGTGTTGTTTAGTTAATTATGTTAAGAAAAATCTGTGTAATTTTGTAGCTGTAATTGGTGTTTCTGTTACTTTGTTTTTCTATTTTATTATAAACTCTGTTTTATTAGCAGTACAATTTTCATACCAATAAACATTAGAATAGCTATGTTTCTTTCTTGCAGTGAAATTCTCCTAAATTTAAGGCATTGCTTGTTCTAAATCACAATATCAGCTAATTACAAACATTCCATGGCAGAATATGTTTATAATTTCCTAAGAATAGTTGTTTCTCTTTAATTTTCTGCAGTTGTCATTATGATAGGAAAGTAGCACTCTTCTAGTAAGACAAAATCCTACCTACTTGGTTGCACTTCCTGTCTCCTGCATTTATGGAAGAAGACTATGAAAATGATGCTCCCATATCTTATTATCCAAACCACATATCCAGTATTAGCACCTGGGCTTCTAGCGAGTATAAGTGCTGCCTTTTTTTTGCAGATGTGCTACACTTTCTTCACGGCATGACCAGATTTAAGCTAACCAAGTCTTAGAAACCCAACAACAGGAGGCTGCACCACTGTGCGCCCGGTCTGTTAGAAATCAAATCTGAGAGAAGGGCTTTATGATATTAACACTTACACTGTGCAAACATGGTCACAGGGCTCCCAGTAGGGTCTGTGCATGGTCATCAAGTTTTCCTCTGTCTGCGAAGTGTCCCTGTAGAGCAATGACTTTGCAATTCTCTCTGTATGACCTCTCACAAAGTCAAGTCAGATATAACATTTTAAACAGAATTAGATAATATGTTCATAGGATCATATGTTGTGAAAATAGAAAGGCTTAAAATATAGGCAGTTTGAAAAATCCCCTTTCTGAAAGCTCTTTAAGGTATCAGACAGAGCAACTATTTGGAATCTGTTTCTGAAAATATTAAGAATATTCAGAATACGACAAAGAGGTCCTACTCTCTCTTTAAAGAAAATGCTACAGAAGTTTAGCTGCAAATATTTTTAACCCCACGATTTGAATTAGAAATACAAATAATAAATAAATCTGTACTTACTACCAGATGCGACTATAAATAAATGTTGCCAAATACACATGAATATTTGTGATTATAAAACTACCAGATTAATTTCTTTTTTCTTCCCAGAAAGCATGTCTAAATAGAAATAAATGCAAGGAATGTGCGATCTGCTTGTGGATAAGCCTTGAACAGAAGGAGAGGTTAACATTTTTAGCTAAATTATGCATTGCAAATGGCTCACTCAGTTTTTTATCATTTGCATAAATGGCCCTGGTTCAAAATCTCACTGATTGATTGCAATGGAAACAATTTTACTGGCTTAATTTTTTTCTTCCTTTTTTTTAATAATCACTATAGGGCTCCAAACTATAAGATAGGGAGAAAATCAGAACAACATCCCCATTTAAAGACCATTTTCTAATCTTAATTAACATGGCAACCAAACTCTTTTTGTAAATTAAGTTCTATCACTGACCATCTGGAATAAAGAAGTTAGAATTTTACTGAAAACAGTTTCAAGTTTCAGACAGAAATCCTAACTAATAAGACCAGTATTTCAACCCCTTAAGCTATGTTTTTTAGGAGAAGAATTTCTCTGAGTAGCAGTCTTTGGATAACTTTGTATTTCAGGAATATTGAAGCAGAAAAAACACATGCCATTAGCTTAGTTACTTTGCTTCTGTTTAGGAACATGATAATGAGTTGCCCAGAGGTTTGCAGCAGTGAGTTCTGAGATATGGAAGAAGGAAATTAATTTTTGTGATTTTTCTGGATTATTTATAAGACTTGCACCTTTCAGCAATATTACTTAATCACTGCTGGTTTGAAACTATTTATAGTACCCTTATTAGTCTGATGAAAAGCAACAACCACTGAATAGCAGAAAATCAAACCAAAAAGTGATAGGTAATGTAATGTATTTTAAAAAAGTCACTCAACCACTCAGATTTGTATTATTTCTCCTTCAGTCAAATAACTCAGGAAATGTTATGGCTTGACCTAAGAAATAAATTAAGGGTTTTATCTTTATTTCATTAGGGGACTAAAACATCAGTGAAAAAAATCAGATTCAGAGTTGCTATCTACTTATGAGTCATGAATGGGCTTTTTGTGTTAATTATTATTTTAAACTGATAGTTTCATAGGGCTGTTGTGAACTGCAGAGCTGTACAGTGCATATAGATAAGTCCTGCAGATACTTGCTTTTATTTTTTACTTATTCTCTGCATCATCCTTACACTGTTTTATTTAGTCATCTGGTCAGGATAGATAATTTTGCTGTCAGTACAGTCACAGTTAATGAAAATATGAGAACATTTACAAGGCTCATCAAGATTTATGAACTAATAAGGAGCCTAGACTGGAGGGTTTGAAAAAAAAATAGGATTTTTTAGAATAGCATGATAATCCTGTGAAAGAATTATTAATTCTGGAGTAATTGCTCTTTCTGATACACATTCTCTGCAGGAACACAGTTTGAAATTTGGGATTTGCAACTTGAAAAATGCACGTTTTAAATTTTAATTTTTTTAAACTAAATTCATTAGTTTTCTAGTTTTTTTATGTCTTACTGTGATTTAATTGGTAGACTCCTCATAGATGAATGTCATTCATGTATATTCAAAAAACAAAATCTCTTTGGTGTAGTTTTAAATTGCAAAAGATTTGCAATTTTGGCTGAGAAATGTGAACTGCAAGGAACTTCACATTTGTATATAGGACCAAAGTTGAATCGTTTGCATATGTCTTGCTTCCCAGATCTGGCCCAAAATCAAGTAAAGCAACTGAACTTCTGTGAGCAAAACTGAATCCTTGATGCAATTTTTTTACTACTAGAAAAATCATGGCCAGGTATCCCTGAGGAATTCCTGCAGTGTAACTATACCACCTTATTTTAACCTAAAGTGTGATCTAGATAGAATTTACAGCATGGAATGAACTGTAGGTCTGACTCAGAATATCGAATACACTAAAAAAACAGTTGTTGAACATAAGATTGATTTTTTTTCTCTTTTTATCCACATTTTTAAGCAAGCAAAAGGATATTTCTATAGGTTAGAAAAACAGTCAAGGTTTAAGAGCCTTGCACTGTGCTTTTGTCCAGAGGCTTTTTTGGTAAACTTAAGCAAATACCTGACACCTCTCATGTATCATTGATTTAAACTCATAAAAATCAATAGGTTTCTTCATCTGAAAAAAGTTTTGGGAAGATTATTAAAAAGGTTGACTACTACAATTAATATAACAGGAATTGGTGTCTAAGAACTACTGGAGACAGAAAAACAAAAAGTGTTTTAACTTTAGCTAAATGCGTTAAGACATTATGATCACTTACTTAATGTTACCATAACATAGGTGTTCAGTCAATTATATTGATTACAGCTGTCACGGTGTAAGGATACAAATTAGGTAAAGCTTGTAGGAAGACATAGTATCTTTTCTCAAATCAATTGGTATAGCTTGAGAAAAGAGGGAAACTTTGGATCCATAAGCTCTTCTGCCACGAAAAGAAGAAGAAACAATCTTCAAAACTAAGTACAAGTTTCAGAACAAATTCTTTGGATGTTACAAGATACGTTAATTAGAATAATTGATAGCAAAATTCTGTTAAAGGAGAAAGATTAGATGAATTATCATGATCCATGGAATTATTATCTTTAGAGTTTATGATTTTGGAAATCTGATGATGTTATTTTATTCTCCAGCCCAATCTTTCAAAGCCCGTCTGTTTTGATTTTTCTTTAATTTAGTTTTTTATTGAGAGCAAACACTGAGAGGTGAAGGTAATTGAGGATTCTTTTTGTGAAATTTAGATGAAAGCCTAATCACCACTAAGACAACCTCAGCACATTTTTTACATAAGCTTATTCTGGTGTGTGGTGATTTTTTAATTCCATGCCAGTAATTTCCATGTTTGTAAGTAATGACACATTTGCATATGCTACTCAGTTGCATTCAGCTTTTATTTGGTTCCTGATCTTGGAAATTTTGTTTCTGAGGACAAATATAGTTCTGAAGTCAAGAGGACGGTTGAAGATCAATTTCTGGGAAGCTTTCTTCTCCAGGTAGGTTCCTTGTTTTATACAGCTCATACTATATCTTCGTATAACTCCTAGATTATTCTAGTATCCAAAACAAGCAAATAACATAGAAAAAAAGTGTAAGCAATTTCAACATTTGTTTTAGCTGTATTCTAGTCACTCTTTACAAAGTATTTGGACTCTTCTCTATAAAAGTCTGCTTCCTGGGAAAAGACTATACTCTAGAGAACTGTGTTCCCCAGAGCATGCACGGGTGCTTTCAGAAGGTTCTCTTAGTAATTTAATACATTAAGAAGACAATTTCACAGAATTATTACATGTGCAATACACATCAATGACAGAGCATTTTCCAGTATATTGTGGGATAACTCTTCAGAGTAAAGTCAGTAAGAAAAAACTCCCACAGTCAATTCAATCAACATTTCACTAAATTTGGTGGAAGGCTGCAGGCAGATTTATTCTAGCATTCCCTAACCTATAGTTAGTGCTAACTATATTCACTGCTACCAAGCAAAAGACAGAAGCATTTCAATCAGATTTTCCCCTGAACTCCTGGATCAGTTTAGCTTAGGTCTTTCCACAGCTATGGCAGTTTCACATTCTCTGAAATTATTGAAATCCAAAATTAATTTGATCTTATTGTACAAAAATATGAACAGCCTCACACTCTCTATACCACAACTTGTGTTACAAGTAAAAACACAATCTACAAAAGACATTTCAGGAAAGCTTACCTGAAGAATTATTGCACCCAGACACCATTAATTTGAAATGAAGACAACGTTATCATCTGAACAAAAGCTGTTGCAGCAAGATTTGGGGCTATGCTCTCTGATAAGAATTATGAAAAGCACTGGAAAAAGAATGACTACCTGAAGTCCATTTATTTTGTTTTGCTTCCCAACCCCCCATCCCCCTCCAGTTTTGAATTCCTCTCTTTAAGTGCATTTATTTATGGAAAACCTGACTCCCTTCTATTCTCAGCATAATTGGGCATATATGCAAGACAGACTTAAATCTTACTACTTAAATCCTACTCTTGCTAAACAATCAGAAGTCCATATTTTAAAACAGGCTATGTTTTTCCCTCAGAAGGGTAGCATTTAAAGTGTGATGCTTTCCAGGTGTGAGCTTCATGTTATTTCATACTTAGTTTTAGA
Source organism: Drymodes brunneopygia (assembly GCA_013400955.1). Lineage (NCBI taxonomy): Eukaryota > Metazoa > Chordata > Aves > Passeriformes > Petroicidae > Drymodes > Drymodes brunneopygia. Next base: position 19,674 of record VZTZ01029583.1, on the reverse strand, counting down.
AGAAATTTTTTGACTAAATATTTTACACCGATTTTAAAGTCAGAACTGCTGAGAGCTCAGCAGTTGTTGTCATGAGATGGCAATGAAAATATTAAACTTTAATTTAATCAGTCAGTTATATGATATGAATTTCCAGATAGAAGTCACAGACTAAAACATATAGAAAATTTGCATTATATCACTGAATTTGTTATTCCATTCTGGGCAAGATTAAGAGCACCTGGACAACTGAAAAATATTTGGATCATTTAAAAATGTTTGCTTAAAGGCATCTCTAGAAAAATAAAAGGGAGAAAACCAGTCACGCAAAAAAAGCAAAACCATAAACCAAACCAACAAACAAACCTCTGTTAAACAGAATTCAGAAGTACTGACTCTAAGCTGTTTTCATAGCTTTATCTTTCCCGTCTTTGTTGTTGTAGTCTTCCTGGTTGCAAACTACAAAATTGGGAATTCTTCATGTAATTTTTTGAACTGGAGACACCCAGGTGTCCAAATTATGAACGGCTGTGTCATTTCAGATCCACTAAATCATATGGGATTTCCTTATGAAGTTAACAGATACAACGCTACAGAAAATGTGTGTTCTTAGAAGAGAGCAACTGGAAGCTAAGTAGGACACGTGAGATTTTTAATTGGCTCTAGACATTAATATTTAAGCAACTAAGTCCAACCATAGCTTTTTAATTACTAGAAACATTATATTTTCTTACTAAAATTTGGTTTTGATTGCCTTATTGTTCATGTTTTCCAAACATCTTCCCCTCTCTTGTTCTCCTTTTGACTTCCTTCACTATGATGAATTCTGAAAATGCAGCATCCCAAAATATTCCAGCTGAGACTTACCCACATTAAGTAGAATGACCTATTCCCCAAATATATATTATCTCATTTTGGATATAGTCATATCTTTTCCTGTCAACCTCTTTCAAAATTCACATTTTTGCCTGAATTCATAGCAATTTTAATTTTCCAAAGCCAAAGTATTTCCTCAAATACAAAATGTTCCCTATTCATTAGAGAGCATTTCAACTGCAGAGAGGTCAAGGACTGTGATGAGAAGGTTGAGTGCCTATGGGTAGGAACCTGGTGGGGGCAGATACAGATAACAAGGCAGATATCCTGGTGGGAGTCTGATACAGAGCACCCAGACAGGATAAAGAAGCAGGTGAAGTATTCTATACTTCAGTGGCTGGCTGATGTTTTATGATTGCTTGTTCTTTCCAGAGACTTTACCTTGCTGGATGTCTGCTGGAAACCCAACACAGTGGAGAGGAGGCAGTGTAGGAGATTCCTGGAGAGTGTAGAAGATAACTTCCTGACACAGTTGTCAGGTGAGCCAATGGAGTGGGACCCTATTGGACCTGCTGTTTATGAATTTAAAAGGGCTGGTGGGACACGTGGTGGTCAGAGGCTGTCTTGAACATAGCAACCATGAAATGCTAATGTTTTCAGTTCTTGGTGAAGTAAGGAAGGTGGTAAACAAAACTTTTTTTCAAGAAACAACTGAATATGGCATCTAGTGCTATGGTCTAGTTGACATGTTGGTGTTCATTCAAAGGTTGGACTCTGTGACCTTGTAAGTTGTTTCTGATTCCATGATTCTATCCAGACCATGATCCATTCCAAAAGAACACATTACCCTTACTAGTAGGGTGTCAAAAGTATGATTTTATTATATATCTGGTCCATTTCCTAGATTGCAAGACCCAAACCCCAGAGGCATTATAATAGACCTCCTTTTAATATTCTCTCATTTTAATATTCTCTCCTTTTTGTTCAGCTAGAGACTCAGTCACACATGGTTTCATCTTCACCATTTTTTGTTATTTTGCTTATGAGAATGTTATACGAGACGATACAAAAGACTTTTTGAAAAAAATATGTAGTACACATACAACCTTCCTACAAGGGCAATAATCTCACCAGTAAAAGGAAATTAGGCTTGTTACAAATATCTTGATTGTACTAATGCCAGGTTTTGTGTATGTTTCAACATCTTCTAGGTACTAGAAGTTGCTTATTTAATCCTTTGATTAAAGTGTTTTTCTCCTTTCCCACTCTCCCTGTAATGGGCTGATTAGTAAATATTTCTGTATTCTCTCTTTGATCCAGTGGCTGAAATCTTAAGGCCAAACATACCTATGTGATCTGGATCACCTGAAACCAGAAACAAACCCACCTGTTTCAGAGCTCTGAGTACATCTTCCCCTTTCCATCCTGCTAATCTGGCTGATGGGCCTCAGGTGGAGGCAGCTCCTTGCTTTGCAAAGGGTCACCAGCTGTAGTCTATAAGCATGCCCCGTTTCACTTAGGAGCTGCTGTAGCTTGGCATTGCTGTTGCTAGTAACAGGTAGCAAGCTTTTATGAGTTTGCAAGGCCTCTAGACTGAGACGTATCAAGCCAGCTCTGTCTTAATATTTCTTGACCTGTAGCTTTGTTTTACTTGTTTTAGCTATGAAAGAAATTTCTCTAATCAGCCAAATGTGCTTGTCTAACTTATTTTACCTTTGCTTATCTTTGTATTGTAGAGCTACAGTTGTACATAGATAGCAGCAAGTGGGTTGAGGTAGATGAGTACTCAGTCAGGTAGACAAAGAAAAACCTGGATGAAAACTTTCTCTTTCTATTTGCTTAATTAAAACTGAGTGACCTCACCAAAATCTGTGTTTTGTAGTATTCCTTTTCCCATTTGGACCACTTTATACAAATAAGTATTTGCAATATTCTATTAGAAAAAGTAAATGGTAGTTAGTTATAAGGTATTTATATTTTACAATTCTTCTTTGTTTAAATTTAGGAAGCTAGGCCAGAGACTGGGCTAGTAATGAAAGTTTGTTAAAATGGATTTATTTGTCCTAGAAAACACAGATTTTAATATTTTCCTCCTTCATAAATCAGTGCCAGAAGGTTGGTCAGAATAGTCCTGATTTGCTTAGTACATGTAGATTTTAACAGATAGAGGCAGAGAACACATTCTAATATAGACAACTTTTGTAAAAGTTATCATTATCTATAAACATAAAAAGGAACAATTCCAGGGGCGGGAGGGGAAAAGTCTCTAGACCCTGAATAGTCTTACTGCCTATAGGCTTAGATTAGATCTAAAGCAACAGATATTAGGAAAAAAAAGAAGGCTGGCTTTGCACAACTTTTCTTCTGTAAGTCTAATCTGTACCACGGTTGCAATCTTCATGGGATCTTGGCATTTAACAGTTTTCTTTAGAATGAGTGCCTTGTATTTTGTTAATATCACATTTTTATATTCATAATTCAATTGTCCATTATTTATAACTCTCTTGAATCCATTATTCATTGAATGCAAAATGTTAAAATAATGGAAATCTCTTGCAAGAAAAGAAAATAAGCCAATCCCTTGAAAAAAGGACTGACTTCTCTACAGTACTTAAATTATGTCCTAAAATACTGTTTTATGAATAATACTTGTTAGATGGCTTGATAATTCAAGTTAATTTGTTCTCAAAACTTTGAATTTAATTGTACTGCTATTACTGTGTATCCTTCTTTTGGAAGACATAATTTGCACATGCCTACCATCTGAAAACACAATATGTTGCAGTCTGGGCCATAAAACTTTTTGTTTTCATCTACAATACTTGTTAAAAGTATATACTTATTTAGTTTACCCCTGTGGTAGTGTAACTTATATCAAAACTTCCCGGCATGAAAAAGGATAAAGCTGA
>VZTZ01029583.1:0-15735 GCA_013400955.1 Drymodes brunneopygia | reverse complement strand
TACTTGTTTTAAGTCTGTTAATAAATTTCTTTTTATATTCTTTAAAGTATAAACCTCCCTTGCCTACTATTAGTCCTTGCCTCACAACAAAATCGAGTAATTTTGGTAGATGTACTAGCGTTTAGCCAAAAAACTGCTACAATTAATATTTCTACCTGATCTTCAATTCCCCAAACCTCCAAACCCACAACAACCCCTCTCCTGGACATTCATCTTTTTTTGTTATAATTTTAAAGAACTTGTAAAGCTGACGAAATATTTATTTGAAAGTCTTCCTTTTGGATCTTATTGACGATTTCACTACTTTGACAGGTCTTGCTTTTATTATACATGTAGAAAAAAAATACGTATTTTATTAATTTAAACTTCAGGCACCTCTAGAAACCAATGTCAGGAGACAAAAAGGATATAGTCTTTCCAAAATCCACAGTATACCTGGTGATGTGTAATTAAAAATACAATGCTAGGAAGTTCTTTTCTATTGTTATGTGCTAAAGGGATAACACACATAAAGATGTTCTGCACACATAAAATGTGAGGCCAGGCTGAGCCTTCTGAGTTTCCAAGCAGTTGAAGAGCCAAGTCCTTGAAGCCATCTAGAGAATTTTCCATTTAAATTGTTGGCTTCTATAAACTTTCTCTATATTTTGTGGACCAACCTAAAAATATCCTTTAGGGCTGCAGACACTATTAAGTGTTAAGACATCTAAAACAGAGACACTCTAATGCCTGAGTCATTTGTTACATTTAGTAGCTACACTTAGTCTTATGAGTCACAACTGACTAATTATAACCCATGAATTTGAAGTATAGTTTGTCATTACTACAGTTCATCATGTCTAATTGTTGTGGTAAAGACTTCCAACTTGGCTTTCCCTGGGAGAAATCTGTAGCCAGAAATATTGGAAGGCCCTTTTAAAGACACTATGATAGTGTAACATGGTTATTATTTCCTCGTGCTGTCCCTAAACAAAATGAAAGAATCTCTGCCTCTTTTGAGCAACATCATTCTACTCACTATAATGTTTGTGAGCCCTTTTCAGTAAATCTACACTGAGTTTGAAGAGCCTACTAAAATAATGTGTTGCTGTCTGTTGTGCATTGGTGAAAAGGTTTTTTTATTTGACTACTCCTTGAAAAGTGAGATACAGAGTAGCTGCAAAAATGCCCATTGATTCTTTGCTTATTTGCTTCTTGTTTTGTTAAACACAATATGTTTAAGGAGATTTCCAAAGAAGACATTTGGAACAAAAACATCCATAAGCTATAAACTAAGGAATAACAACAAAATTGATGACAATAAATACACCAAATCAGTACAATTTGTTCCTTGGGAAGCCAGAACATACTTTTTTGTTCCAGGTACATACAGCAATTCTCAGGCTAAAACTAGTCCAAGTCCTTAAGTTAAAACAGATCAAATGGAAAACTGTTGAATATTTACCTATAGATAAGAGCAGTCTCTGTTGACATCTGTAAAAGGGAAAGTTGAATTAATAGTTGTGTTTCCACTGTAAATTGTTACCTATTAACTACTGGTTAGAAACTTGGTATTATTCACTGACCCGAGAATTATGGGTATGACATCTACTTCATAGCCTAACACCACGAATCTTGGGAAAGAAAAACATTTCTAACAAAATGTCAGAGTTTTATATAATTAAGGTTATATCATGCTCTGAGGATTGAGTGAATTCTATGCATTTACTAACTTATTTATCAGGGTTCCTCCTGAACTTTCCCTGTCAAATAACTGGCAGTAACTTGAAATTTTTTTTCCTTTGTTTTCTTGTATGTACATCCAGAAAATCTGTAACACTTCAGCACCATTCTTTGCACCCTTTCCATGCACTTGCCACTGAGCAACTGCACTATAAAAACTTGCAAAGGGTGATGAGTCATTTCTTTCAAATTTCAGGCACATAGTAAAATCTTCACCTCCTGCACGGTGAGGGTGGTTATACTCACTGCAGGCAAAACTACTTAAAAGAAGTTCACTGAGGATAAAGCAATCCTGTCAGAAGCATATGCTGCAAAGATTGATAGCTCAGCTTACATACAAGATGCCTCACACATTTTGCCCAGATGCAGCAGCATTTCTATCGGTGGTTACAGAGAAAGATAAGTCCAAATTTCTGTTTATTTTAATTTTTCCCTGATTTCAGAAAAAAAAGAAAAAAATCAAAAGATTCCCAAATGCAACAACAGCAAAACAACAAAACTAACCACTATCATAGTGACTGTGCATTCTGGATATTTAGATGANTAGAGCACAAAAATGCAACAAAATTATTTCAGACAACAATATTATGATAATCCAAGCAAACTTCAAATTCAAAAATTTTATTAATTTAGGATTAAAAACAATCTAAAAGAAAGGTTATGGCTATCATGTGCTTGAGCTTTAAAATATATGAATAATAAGAACTATTTTTTCCTTTTTTTTCCTTGGCTAATGAGAATATCATCAAATCATTCAATTTCGTGAGGTAGAAGATAACTAAACCATGAAAATTAACACCTGATGCCTGATTTAGAGCAAAGACACTAATAAACAGTCTTCTGTCCCCTTATTCTCAATACACTTTTTAGAGTCTGTGTACAGCAGCTTCATTTTCATTAGAACTCAGTACTTACCATTCCACTGCATAGCGAGCACTTGAAAATCTGGCCTTTTCATTTGGCTTGTAAGTGAAAGCTGAATTGTTTTGAAAATCTGGCCCTAATGGGCCAAATTCTTGAAACCCTAGTCTAGTAATTACTCAAGAAACAGCCCCTGTCATGCTGTGACTTGAATTTAAGTTTACCATGGAAGAACCAGAATTAGGAATCACTAAGACAAATGTTTTTATTTAATTATTTTCATTTATATATGTGAATTCTCTCAGGGTTATGATAAGTTCACAATTTATGTATTTGGGTATTTTAAAAACACATTTAATCCACCTTTCATTAATTAATGGAACTAAACAGCAAAAAACCATGTCTGATTTAAAAAACAGCCAGTATCAAATGGGAGCAGAGGGTGCCAACATACCTAGTGCTTTCATTGAAGCAGTATGTACATTATCTTTGTTATGTTATTTAAAAGTAACACCACAGAGGATGAATAACTTCATCCTGTCTCAGTCCTCTGAGTATCTACTTGCCCCATTTGGTACACCTGCAGCTAGCACGTATTCCACTTAGTGCTTCTTTTAACACATCATCTGCCAAGGAAAGAAAGGGAGGGCAGGAATAGCTTAGCAGGCAGCTGCTGGCAGAGAGTGAAAGGTTTCAGGCAGCATGAATCAAGGATTATAGTGTGAGGTCAGCAGCTGATACAAAGTTTGGAAGCAATAATCTGCTGTTTTAAATCATGAATTCTGAGAGTTGCTTGTATAACTTAGGGAATGACTCCTAGTCACTTATAGTTAGGTCAGAAATTACACAGATTTAGATGAAAAGGAAAGCAGGGGAGTTAAATGCAAAGCAAAAGGAGGATCATTGTTTTTAACATAATTCAATTTTCAAAAAAGATTGCAGAGGTGAATGAAATCAGCAAGTACAAAATTAGTCTTATGTGAAAGAATGTGCTATGTTGTGTTTGGTACGTAAATGCTGTGGCCATTAAACTGTTATGGACTAAACTCAGACCCTCAAGCTTGTTTCAGTTTACCAGCTTCATATCATCAGATGCCCCAGAGAAGACAGCAACACCTTGAGCTACTCTTACTGTATTATCTGTTCAATGTATTTGGATTGATCTGTATAATTTGTCTGCATTTCTTTAATAATACATTATCTCTCAGCTCATATTCAGAACATTGTTAAACAAATGAATTCAGATTAAAGTAAACCAAAGTCTTAAGTAATAGAACAGGCCATTTGTATCTGCTCTCAAACAACAAATCCTTTTAAGATCCCCAAAGTAAAATTAGTGCCATCTAGTATGCACAGGGGGCAGACTGGGGGTAGAGACTAATTCAGAGTGAATTAATCTGCAGTTCATTAGCAAACACTAATGTTGCTTTTGGGAATGAGGAAATTAGCAGGAATATAATTATAAGCAACAAGTGTTTTCATAAACATATAATTGCTTGTCAGGGGTGTACAATATACTAGTAAGGCCGTTAGGTAGGATTGATTCATGTCATAAATCAAATTTTCAGTTATGCAACAGATTGTGTTTATAAAATAGCACCATTTCTTAAGAGCCATTATAGTGACCAAAGCAATTTCACAGGTGTCAGCAGGCCTGGTGAATTGCAATAAGAAATTAATTAAAGTACAATTTCTTTCTTTATCTTTGTTGATTAGGCACCCTACCTACAGCTATAGGCAGACAGTGCTATCAGCTGAAACCCCTAGTAATGAGAGTAAACCCGCATTAGACACTGAAGGAAGAGGTTCAAAGGGAAGATCAGGGTGTCTGGTCTCTGTCAGGGTTTGCATGCGTGCACGCAAATGCGAGCAGTGGTGTGAAAGAAGAGAGGCAGAGTTGCCAGTAAGACTCTTTATGTAGTGGTAGCAAAGTGATTGGCTGCCAGGGGAATCAGCTAAGATATTGTCTCCTATGGGGGCTTGTTAGGTTATCCAGCAGACATCCTGCAAAAACATTGAATAACAAAGAAGCCTGGCAGGCAGAAATGATTGTGCTGCCTGTGGCTGCTCTAACCAGTCTCTTCTAGCAGGGTCACTGGATGGGATACTATAAAGAGCATGAAAGGGATTTAGAAGAGCTATGTTGCCTAGAAACTGACTGAGCCTCTTTACAGGGGAGAAATTTCTACACTCAAAACTCTTCAAAGACTTTTCTGCTTTTAGTGTCTTACAGACTGTGTTTTGGATGCTAATTCTAAAGAGTTTTGTGAATGCTACAGGAGATCAGTTGTTTGTAAAACTTGCTTGATAAAATTTCATGCATGTAAAATCCTTTGATTCTAGTAAGGCTTGAAAGAGAAACATTTCCACATGTATTTTATGCCTGTTCTAAATTTGACTTGCACTTTCTGCCTCATTTTTATCATTTGTCAGTTTAAAGGCCTGCATCAATGATTCAGACATTTGCAAGGTGACAGCAGTGACGTGCAAATACACAAATGGATTCATTTCTGCAGTTACATAGACCTAGATTAATGACTGCTGTGTTTCTTATAAATGTGCCCTTGACAAAATTCTCAGGCAACAGCAAATATGAAATATCAGGTTTTTGAAAACCATAGAAACATGCAAAACACATTGAAATTGCTTCTAAAATTTAAATATTTACATACTCCTTAATGATTTTCTTTAAACTAGAGAGGATGGGGACACAAAATAGCAAGGGTGAACTACCTTCTCCTTGTTTAGCTTTTAGTTATTGAGCCAGTTCCTGAAATGTTCTCAGGCAAAATTCTTGTTGTTTTACCTGACTATAGGAAGTGGGGAGAGATTGGAGAGATTTATGTTTCAGTGAGCTGTAGTGGGAAGCAAAGAACTCTGAGAAATGATGACTTCTTTCTGAAGGTAAATTATAAAATTAGATATTACTAAAGAGAGATTAAGCCAATCCCAGTGAAAGACCACTGTTTTGGACAGTATCCTCTGAAATCATGCATCTAAACATATATATTTTGTGTTGAGTAAGGTGAAATTTGAATATGGCAGCACAGAATTTCTCACTTATCTCACCCAAAACATGCAGACTTCATATATAGTAAAATTGTTTCTGATTTCTTTTTCTTCCAAGGAAAAGAATTTACAAGATCTGATAAGGCATTTAGACCATGAAGGTAAGTTACACAGATGACAGAGACTTACACGTTACAATAAAAATATATAGATATAGTAATATCTACCAAGATACATTGTCAAATAATAACAATTAATGAAACTCCAGTACTGATAGAGATCATTGTGATAATGTTGGGTTCAAAACCCTCTGGATCCATTAAGGATAAAAAAACCTTGAAACAGGTCTTCTTTGGAAGGCATTTAATTTTGTTTTGTTGACACTTGATGCTGAATCATCTTAAGGCTATCTGGAGATGTTATTATGCAAAGGAAGTTCTTTGTTTAGAACTTTAATATACTTTATTTATCATCACTGTTTTCTTCTGGATTAATCTTGTTTGAACTGTATACTACTACTTTTGCAAAGGCATTCGAATTCTTATAGACATTTTCACCACTATATGCATCTTGAGATTGATTCCAGAAGTATTCCTAAACAATCAAAGTTTGTTCCCTTCAGCAAAAAAATTTTCTGTGATAGCTGTCTATATTTAGATTTTGAACACTGTGATTTCTGTCTTTTATGCTCAACAAAATAGATTACTTTGCTGGCACATCTGGCTTATGCATGGCTGAGAGGAAAATACATCTGATGCTCTGTAAATAAAATAATGGGAATGAGGTTTATTTATAAGGTTGAAACTTTCCAAGTTCCAGCTTAACTCTTGGTGTTGTCTGACAGATTCCTCTTTTGGTGCCTGGAATATTAGTTTGATGAAACAAAGCATTTCACAACTTTAGAATCTAATTGTGTTTTTCCTTTAAGAAAGGAGAATTAATTATCTCAAATAATTCACTTCATAAATTAATTACCAGAGAAGATATTTAGGTATTATTTGATTAAGTACATGTGCATTTTTTTCCTGTGTGCCTGAAAATGAAGATAACAAATAACATAACTAATCTGGATTCCTAGTTTGATACTAATTGTATAGGTCATTGTGAATACTGTAGTACAATGAAATTAGTAAAAACCTCAGCTCTTCTTCATGGTCTATTAGTGTAGCTTAAAATACATGTTATAGAGAAGTCATATTCCACAAGACAGTATATTTAAAAGGTATTAAAATTGTGCTATTAACAAGCTTTTAGTATACAAATATGAATATGAAAAAAAATGCCTGTTTTATTCTTGAATGAACTGTGATTGTGCATGAAATTTGGATTACTGCACATGCAAATGATAAGAAGGAAAGCTGGTGTATACACATGATATGTCAAAAGGAATGAAGTTAGGCAAAATTACCACTAAAAACTGAACAAGTTCAGAAAATTGAAGGTTTTTCTTGATTTGGATGATATGACATTTTGATTTCCCATGAGAAAAAATGTCACTATGACTTGTTTCATTTGTATTACAATGCTAGATAGTTATAAAAAAAGAAATATTAAACACCTACTTAAGTTTTGCTTGCAGAACCTGAAGTGTTATTTGATGGTTAATCACTTTGTAATAAAATAAAATTGCAATTTTCTGTTCTTGTTCAGAAGACTCGATAATGTATTGGACAAAGTCAACATAAATTTGTCCAATTTCAAGTTTAGGAACATCACGAAAACCCTGTTTAAGACCTTTCAGTCTGCTCAGAAAAACAGATGATAACACCTACTAGCAGAAGTAGTTTAGGTATCTTGCATTGCTTATCTAATTGTGATAATACAGTAGTAAGCTGTATGATGAGCTGAAAGTGGCCCATTTTCTATGCCTAGGTTCCCTAAAAGAATGGATAGCTATCATTTAAATGTCTGTAAATGCATCAAATTATAGAAACAGAAATATCACTCTAGAACAAAGGATATTTAAAAATCACCTTTAGTATTCTGAAATGTCAGGAGCCATTGATTTCAATGTGGCATTTATTTTAAAATATCTACAGTGCCTAATTCTCAAATACTAAGTTATAGGGATGTTTCAGCTGCCCTCATTCACGTATTGCCTCAGAGTTTTATAACGTCAAAAATTTTGGCATGCTCTTCAAGTAGGATAAACTGCCTTGATTCCAGGATATTTTTGCTGTATGACAGACTGAAAGATGTTCACCTTTCCCATGTGAAAGAAGTCACTAAATATCATACCACTCTAGACTTGCTCTGCTTGACAAATACTGCAGAGGAGAAAAAATGCAAAGATTTAGGCTAGAAAGTAGAACACATAGCACTCTACATCAAGCAGGCTCTTTGGCTAATAACATTGCTATTAGACCCAGGTCAGTTGCTCAGAGGGAATAAGGAATATGTTCATTCAGGCAGTCAGCTGAATCAGACTGCAACTTTAGGGGAAATAGTACTGAAAGCTTGGCATTAAATCAGGTTCCTTTTCCATTAGACTTTGAAATGCCTCCTGCTAGAAATAGTGTTAATCAACAATATGTGGATATGAAAATTAACTATACAAATTTATAATGTCAAATGATGGTTCATCTATGTTTTTGCTGTGTTCTTATTTCACAGAATCACAGAATCAGCTAGGTTGGAAAAGACCTTGGAGATCATCAAGTCCAACCTATGACCTAATAACACCTTATCACCTAAACCATGGCACTGAGTGCCACATCCAGTCCTTTTTTGAACCCCTCCAGGGATGATGACTCCACCACTTCCTTGGGCAGCCCATTCCAATGCCTAACCACTCTTTCTGTAAACAACTTTTTTCTAATGACTAGCCTAAACTTTCCCTGGCACAGCTTAACGGAATGATTTTTGTTTGTTGTGATGCCCAATATACAACAAAAATATGTGTCTAACTAAACAACATTCAAGATACTGCAAGTTTGTGTGTGAGAACCTAACTTCATGAACATTATCATTCTTATTTTTTCTTTAGAAAGTATGTGCATTTTTCTTCAGTTTAATACTCTAAGATTTTTAAATAATTGGAACTGAGACGTCTATCTTCAAACAGTCTCCAACTGTAGGTTTAGCAAGGTTTTCAGCTTATGCCCAAGCTCAAGAAACATTGATTTTTATCTCTGATTTCACTGACCTATGTTTATAAACAATAAAAATTAATGATTCCATATTGCGTTGTCAAAGCTTGAATAGTTATAAGCCTTAGGAGTCCCAGGGAGTCCTTCGCTCTGATCATATCATACTTGTTTTTGTGTGTTAACCTGATTGGGCCTGTCATAAACTTTAGATAATTTAGATTCTATGACCTAACTTTGACTTGCCTGTCATGTATGTCTGGAAGGCAATACATTCATTAGAGTTTTTTATATGGCGGCAGTTTTTAAGGAGAATATTATCCTGTGAAAAAGTACATTTACCACCTTACATTGGTTGCCAGGCTCCATCGCAGGGAAATGTGAAAGCATGTCAGTAGTGACTTGCTGCATTCCTGCACCACAATATATCACCAAAATTAAATTTCTCATAATGAAAGTATGAGCAAAAGGATATTTTACTGTGCCAATGTAAAATATGTTATTTAAATTCTAATTAATATTTTATTTTCAAAAAATATAAAATAACTGGGGTTTTTTCGCATTTGTAATTTTTCAACATTTACTTTGAGTTTACATACAGTTACTTTTTCTCATCTCTATCTTTTAAAAAAAAAAACTAAATGCAGTAGATTAAGAATTATGGCTTATATTGGACAAACTAATTGCAGTGTGAAGACAATTATATCCACCATATTGAAATATCACAACTTCAATCACAGGTGTTCCCACTGTACAGACAAGATTTGCAGCATGTTTTGGAGGAGTAGGTACTTTATTTTTAGATGAGTGGCAATTAATTTTTCACCCAGGAACTGTCTGCAACATTCACCATAGAACAACAGACAAAATCTTTTCTTTTCTTTAGGTTGTTTATTTGTTGTTCTGGAGTCCCTCCCTGCCATCTTCCATCTGTTTTCCTACAGGTTACTTATGAATACAAATTTTTAAAAGAATGTGTGGAAGTTCTTCTGGAACACATATGTTCCCTTTGCTTACAAGTCTTTGTTTTCCTCTTAAAGAAATGTTTGCAATGGCCCCCCAGAGTGAATTGATCTAGATAGGTCTGTACTTTTGCTCAGGTCAGTGTAAGATTGTAGCATCACAAATTGTTGATTCAATAACTGTCTAGCAAGTTGTTTTTCAGCAGTGTTGAATATAAAATGGATACAGGGAAGTTTCTAACATTAACAGCCTTCTTGTTATACAAACAAGTCTGCAAAACTCACTGAATGTTTACTATTTGAAAGGAGTTTTATTTTGTGATGTGGAAGAGAGATGAGTTAAAATTCTACTCTGAGACCTCATTTTTATTTTTTTTTCAGTATATAATTTAGAGGAATGACGACAGTTGCGGTCTCTGAAAAAATCTAGAGGAATGATCTAGTCTAGAGGCTGGGACACCTGCCTTTTGGATTTTCATCTGAATGTAAATACTTATCCACTCAGTCTAAGAAAATGCATTCTTCTCAATCACATTTTTGCTGCACAGTTTTTATTTGGCCCTCTTCACTACCAGAAAAGGTAGTTTCCAGTTAGTGTTTCCTAGTTTGCCCTTCACATAATCACTTTGTCTTAACTTTCATTACAGGGATATTTTAGGTGGGCTTTCCGGTCTCCTTGAATACTTGGTAGTTGTTGATTTGATACATACTTTATTTCTTATTCATTTTTTATTTCTCAGATCCGAGAAACACACTGATTTTTCCAAATTGTGTTCAATATGTGTCCCTCCCACTCCCCTTCATATTTCTGAAGGAAATTTCACCTTTATATTCTTACTGAGGTCTTTCATTTTTCCAGACCTTCTCTCCTCTTACTACTCTTTTGCTCATCTGAGCTTTTTCTGCACTATGTGATGTACTTGCATTCATCTTCCAGATTTTAATACAGGATATTAACTCAAATTTATTATCTCAAATTTTCTACATTCTTGATCAATCTTGTTAACAATCTTGTTAGCTTTTTTATGGGTCAGGGATGTGACTTACGTGACTTTATGTGGATATATATAAAAAGGAGTGTGTATTCATATAAATGTAAAATGAAGTACATTGGGTAAATTATCACCAAGGTTTAACAAAAGATATAACAATGCCGATTTTAGTAATGCAGGAGACATGGAGTCAAGTCTTTTTTAGAGTCATGATTGTTTTCTAGGGAATAAATGATACCTATCTCAAGCTCATATCTTCAACAAGAGGTCTGTGTTTTCTTTGATCCTACTTTGTTCATTTGCTGCCATTGTGACCATCATCTCTTAATTTACAGTCCACCATTTCAAATTAAAGTCTCTTACCAAATACGTTTTGAAGAACACAGAGTGTCATAAAAGTGCATATCTCCAAACACGGCACTAGAAAAATCTCTAATATTCAAGTAAGATGGAAGTAAAAATACCTGAGTTCCAAAATCTGAGTTGGCACATGTAGAAGCAGTAAATATGATGTTATCTTCACTGATATTTGTAGTCTTGTCACATTGGTAGAAGATTGATCTAAGGATTTCTGAAATTAGTTTGACTATAATGTGTATTTAAATGGAAAACTAAAATCTAAGCATCAAAAGCATTCCATTACTCATGCATGTGATGCATAGAAGATATAAAAAGTATCCACTAAAAATTCAGTAAAAACAAAGCAATATTTCCCTAATTTTTTGAAAAGCAAACACTATTTGTTTTTCATCATTGTCGAGGCTCATATCCAACATACATGTCAAAAAATCACCTCAGGACAAAATGTAAGTTTTGTTCTCTGATTAGTTGTGTAAGTACTGTAATTTATGTGTGTCCCGCTGTGGTTAATTGCTGTACATTTCATGCAATCTGCTATTTTGATGCTGATGTAAATTCTCCAACAACTAGTGAGCATTCTAACTGTGCTGTATCAACTAACTAAATATCTGAAGTTTCTAACAGTTTAGACTGAAAAATCTTTTACATATAGGTCTGAAATATTCACCTCTCCTACAAAGTTGAACCCACTTTAGATAATATAAATAAAGAAGTTCAGAAGAAAATAATTATCGGATAACTAGAAAAGAAAAAAATTATCTGACTCAGTAAACATCTGATTCCTAATCAGTGATTACATGCATTTCTATATTCTTTTCCACAATTAAAGATATTTACTATAAAAAGAGATATTGTACATTGCAAAGTGGACTGTTGCTAGGATCCCAGGATTAACCAAATGCAATCAGCATTCATAAATGTCTTATGGTAGAGGTTCTTCCAGCACTTAACACAAGATGAATGGAGGATAATCAAAAAGCAGCAGCCACATAAAACCGTAAATAAAAAAAAGTTACTTTTCCCTTTAATGTTGTTGACAAATAATAAACATTTTCTGTGAATTGTGAATAAAAGAGTGGAAATATAATTTAATTTTAACTCTAATATTTACCATCTATAACAAACTTGACAGTAGAAAATGATAATTCTCAAAATTATTTTTATTTTTAGAAATATCACTATTTGAATATCCTAGCGATAGGCCTTTCTGAAGCTGCATGTATTTTGTGTTTCAAATCCAGAATATATCTGTCACCAGCAAGCATAAGAGCTTTTACAGGAATGATTACTGGGTTCCATCCTAGTGATGTTCTGTTTGCTTTTAGCTTTTGGTTAGTAAAATGGCAATTTTTAATTACTAAATCCATAATAGAGTGAGCAATTAAATGTGTAATTCATGTGTCCTTTTGTCTGTTTTTTTACTCAATTTTAGTTAATGATGCAATAAATGTAAAAATTATAGATTTGACTGCTCACTTTCCTTTTCCTTCTTTGTTGATTCTGTCGCTGTTATTCACTGTATATTTTAAAGTAACTTTCATTTGATACTCTATGAAACACATTTGAATCAAACTGCAGTAAATATCAAGTACAATGATGATTAAATACAGTTGTATTGAATTTTTCACACAACAACTGAAAATTGAGAATGTATACTGCAGGCTTTGAGTAGACACAGTTTATTTTATTCTGGCTGTATGGGGGAACTCATTTCTACTGTGGGTTGTTCAGTGTTTTTAATTAAATATAGCAGCATCTTACCTGGCATGTCTTTACTGCAGCATTGTTCTTGAGAGAACATTAAGCTATTTTGACATTTGCTGATGTTTTGCATGTTGGTAGTTAGAATTCAAGGGAAATATTAAGCTGGATCATTCTTGGAAGATATTAGGGCATGTAATAATTCAAATACTAGAGAATTAACTCAATAATTAATCCCGCTCTACTCTGCTTTGCTGTGGCCTCACTCCAAGTCCTACGTGCAGTTTTGAGCTCAATATAAGAATATAAAACTCTTAGAGACTGCCCAAAGGGGGTCTATAAAGATGGTGAAGGGCCTGGAGGGGAATCCATATGAGGAGCAGCTGAGATCACTTGGTCTATTCAGTCTGGAAAAGAAGAGACTGAGGGGAGACCTCACTGCAGTTACAACTTCCTCAGGAGGGGAAGAGGAGGGACAGGCACTGATCTCTGCACTGTGGTGTCCAGTGACAGGACCAGAGGGAATGGCCTGAAGTTGTGTCAGGGGAGGTTTAGGTTGGGTATTAGAAAAAGGTTCTTAATCTAGAGGGTGGCTGGGCACTGGAACAGGCACCTCCAGAAAGTGGGCACAGCACAAAACTTGCTGGATGGTGTGATTCTTGGCATTGGCCTGCAGGGCCATGAGCTGGACTTCAATGATCCTTGTGTGTCCCTTCCAGCTGAGGATATACTATGGTTCTATGAACTGCAATGTATATTCTTCCAAGGTTGTAAACTGGTGGGTTCCCAGACCATTATCAACTCTCAATATCTATCATCATGTTACGCTTTAGAATACTTGACTGACAAACTGACACCGTGAAGGTGGTAAGACCAGAATTACAGTGTGTGTTCAGAGTAGTCACAGAATTATTGTTCTTTCAGAACAATCCGGCGGTGCTACACTTGAGAGAGATTAGGATGCTCCCCATATCAATGAATAACCAATAAAAATACTCATCTCAGTGAAGTCAGTTGTAAATTATGTGTACAGAAAGGAAACTAATCATCAAAAATGGGACGTTTTTAGTCTCAATATTTGTCTTTGATTTTAAAAGCTTTGTTTTAGTGCATGGACTGATGGCCTATTTTACTGCTGTTTTACTGTCTCCCACCTTTCTTTACAATTTCCAAATATCTACAGGAATATCACTGGAAAGGAATTAAAATTTTTTTCCAAGTTTTCTGAATTTTCTGATTTCTGCCTATGTAAATGCACTATTCACCCGTTCATAAATCAACTCTAAATGACACCAGCATAATAATTTTTTCTTCTCCAATCAGATGTCACTATTGGCCATCCTGCTTCTTTGATGCTAAGGGAATATTTTTGAGTTTTACATTTTTCTGGCTACCAAAATGAGTTATATTTATTGTTCACTATTTAAACAGTGTAAACAAGTTGGTAGTGAAAGAGGTGCTCTGGTTTACAAATGTGTTTAGAAGGGATATGGCATCTGCAAAATTAGGCTGTATTTTTAGTAGACCAGGAGATATAGTTAGAAAAATCAGTCCAACTTCTAGTTAAAATGCTTTCTTCTAGGTCTGATGATGTAATGGATAATTTCAAGAATATCAGAATGTGATAAATTATCTTCTTGTAAAACTAGATGAATTTGTATATTCCTATCAGTGGTTCCCCAAATCTGTTTGTCACTGTCTTACATATTGCTTTTTATCTGTTTTGCTCCCTGATTTCTGAAATATCCACAGTAATCTTAGGAGATTTATCGATCTGTTTTTGAAGGACAATTAATGTTCAAACGACCATGGATAATTTTATATTTCTCTCATATTAACTATAAAATTTGCCCTCATGTTAAGTGACTTTCACAAATTTCAAGATACTTTTTGGGATTAAAAAGGTTGTACTTTATTCATTTTTTCCCTGGTATATCTTATGTAAGAACTATTTTAATCTGGTCAAAATCTGTCTGACAATTAGGCCTGAAGTCCAATCTTTAATGATAGAAAATAAAAATGTACAGACGTTGTTACATTTTGCAATCAAAACATTTCCTTTCTTTACTCACTAGAGTGAATTTAATTTACAATTGAGCTAGAACTTGATACATACACCTTCAGTACTTGCATACATTACCTTGCTCATATCATAAAACTGCATTGCAGCATTTCAGGAAATGCTACCCCAGAGGGTGATAATATAGTGAGTGCTTCTTAGTATCAGCTATTCATTTTCTCACTGATTCAGAATGCAACATTTTGGACATCATTTTCAGGGTGACATAACTGTAGGAGTCTAATAAATGTAGACATACTAAAAAAGAGTGTTTTTTACTGCAGTTTAGTGTACTGAAGAGACAGCTAACCTGAACCATTGTAATTCATCTCAGAAAAGAATGCAGCAAGCACTCTTTCATCAGATTGTGTGTGGAGTGACACAGTTGCAACTTCATTCCCTCTGAATACCAGCATATAGCAATAACACAGTGCAATACATGGAAGAGTTTGAAAGAACATCCCAAGGAGTTTACAATCTGCATCAGATCATTAAGACTGAGAGAGCAAATCAGTTCACAAGAATGTGAATATTCTGTCAGACAGAATTCTGAGAAAATTTGTGATATATATGTGTATAAAATATAGGTGCTTCACTCTCTTCCCAATCAAGTGACCTACCATTAAAACACACCAAATACCAGATAATGCATTTACGCTGAACTACATGTATCTGATGCACCTACCAGAGAGACATCCAAGTCAAGAAAAAGAGAAACGCTGTTGAGATAAACCCTGTTTTACTCTTGCTGCTACATTTCTAGATCATCATCAAAAAGGGGCAAGAACAAAGATTGATAACTATATATTCCTTCTTCCTTACTCAGAAGAGAGCTTGAAAAATATCTGCATTGACATAAAAATAAATACTACAACCTTTCTTTGTGATTCATAATTTTTGTTTTCTCTCTTGTAATTTTTTCTTTAATTTTCTTCCCAGCTCTCTTGTCCTTTTTTACTTAGCAAATGAAAGAGAGAAAGAGA
>VZTZ01029580.1:0-18443 GCA_013400955.1 Drymodes brunneopygia | reverse complement strand
TCAATCATCTTTCTCCACCCCAGGGAAAGGAATGAAAAAGAATTCCACAAGTGCAAAACAATCCTGATTGGTTAAGGAAAACAAGGACCATGTTTACAGAACAAGCATGGGAAACTACAGCTACAGTGTTACAACTTATGGGGCCCTGTAAAACCAGGGCAACAATTTGCATTATTCTTTTACATTGAATCTACAGCTGAAGGAAAATGACAGTTATTTTTAAACCTCTTGATAGATCTGATAAATTAAAATTTTGATAAATAGTTTCATAAAAGCTTTGTCAATTAAAAATAATGCTTGCTATGCTACAGCCTTCATTATTTTAGTCCTTGTGTGTAGAGTCTTTAATTATGAACTAGAAAATTATTTTTTCTTCCAGATTTCTCTTGCATGCACAGTAAATGATGGTTAATTTTTAGCTTGTTCAATTTGTGGCTTATGTTTTAATGTGCAATTTTCAAAATCCTTAGTTTCCTCATATTTCTCAGTGCCTTTAAATACCATATACATCTAGGTATTCTTTAATTGCTCTGAAAATAATAGAGTGGGGCCATGCAAATGAAAGGTGTGTTTTAAGGAGAGGGTATCTGAATACACTGAAGTAAATTTTATGACATTAATTCTAGCAATTCATAGTCTGATAGTGTTTCCTTTATCAATTATATTAACATTGTTCTAGCATTGGGTTTTTTATATAAAATGTGTGTGCAGACACACATAATTCAATATTTTATTTCAGCACTGCTGAAAAATTATCCAATGTCAGAAATTATCTTTTGTCAGAGAAGACTAGGAGGCATCTGTAACATAATCTATTAGAAATGGCTGAAAAAAATCATTAAAAAAAATTGAGCCTGCTTAAATCTTCTGATTCCTAAATACTTTTATCCTAGGTCGTGTACCCAGAGCTGTAGCATCTGTCAATCAGCATTTATTAGCATCTGATGATGTGGTTAGCTGCTGCTTGGATTTAGGTGTACCCAGCATTTCATTCCGCATCAATGGACAGCCTGTGCAGGGAATGTTTGAGAACTTCAGTACAGAAGGGTTTTTCTTCCCTGTTGTAAGCTTATCAGCAGGTGTAAAGTAAGTACAACTTAATTTTAATTGTTTTCTTTGCTGTCTTATCACACAAAATATTGTCCAAATTCTAGTATGATTTATTCTGTTTTGTTGCTTCAGTTCTGCTCAAATAACAGCTGGAAGGAAGGCAGGGAAGTAATTATTTGTTCAGTGATGATTTCACTTAAAACTGAAATGTGAACCTGTAAAAAATTTGACCAAGTTGCAGTGTCTGGAAAGTATTCTTTTATGGGTATTTGGTGACCTAGGGGAAATTAATTTTGTTTCATTCCAATTATCAGTGAAAAAAGCATGTTAGAAACACAACACCATATTTGGCACTAATTAAGATTCTCACTGGCTTTCTCAGCAGGGAGTAAAAAACCTAAATCATCATGAAAACTGATACTGTGTTTACAGTAGGAAACAGAACTGATGAAAAGCAGTTTTGGAATCTCTTTACTAATATTTCCCAACCTCTTCTATAGCTAAAATACTGAGATTCAAACTTACTGTATTCAATTTATATTGTTGTCTATGTTCAATGAATTCAGAAAAACTCCTGTAGAATTAAACCGAATAAAGGAGGGCTGGGAAAGGTTTAGTAAATCAATTTCATTTATTCCTCAGGAGTGACCCTACTATGTAGCTGACTTAATACAAAGCTTTTGAAAACGTTGTTTACTTTTTACTGTAACAAATCTGCCAAAACTGGTGTAACGATTTTCTTTTTTTTGTTGTTCTTATTTGATGTTGCTTTTATATTTTGTGAGAGCATTTTCCTTTGTAGTTTATAGCAGCTGATGTTAATAGCAGATGTATGTCATCATCTGTGTCTGTTACTATCAGAGAAAATGCTTTTACATGGGAATCCTTCATGAGAGAAGGAGGGTGTTCTGGGGTCTTAATTTTTCTCCTCTTTTTAAAAATGTAAACAAAATATGTTGATCCGTTCTAATATGCCTATAGGCTTCTGGTCACCCCATCACAACAAATGTAGGGGCTAATTCCTAGAGATAACAGGTTTGGTTTTTTTTTTAACAATTATGTGTTTGTTTACCTCTTGAGTTTGCCCACTTGAGGACCAAAGTATGCAGCTGGATAGTTTTTGTCTTTGTTGTTTTTCCTGGTATACTCTTAAATTTATATGAAAATCTATATCTGAGGAGAAAAAGAACACTTTAGAGGTTTACAAGGAATCTTAGTTGTGCTTCTGGAGCTCATTCCCAGTTGTAATATTTGGTATAATATTGTTTGCTTTCTTAATGTGTTATGACTTTAGTGTTTTGTTTGGTTTTTTCATTTCTCTCACGTGCCAACTGTCTGCATGTGTGCACTGAGAAGTAACTTTAAAACTTTCATGTTATGTACCAATAGTCCCAATACTATTTTTAGAGTAACAGTCCAATTTAAATTAGTTTTGTGCTTCCAAATCCCTTAAATCCATTAAAAAATTCACAACTTACAACCGTTTGATTTTAAGTGAGAAACATTTAAATATGCTACCACATTAGATAATTAGTTTTGCTTAGGCAAAAATAAATTTTCCAAAAATAATGGGTAGGTAACGGTTTTACTACTAGTATCTGCTAGTATGAATGCTTGGTAACCCTTTAATATTTACCAAATCATAAAGCACACCTGCATTTTTGTAAATAGTGGTAAAATAAATGCTTAGGCTTCTAAATTATTTATTCATGATGATAGTATATGCTGACTGTTTAAGAGTCTAATTGCTTCACTAAAAATTGTACAGAGTTCGTTTCTTGTTGGGTGGACGTCATGGAGAGTTTAAATTTCTGCCTCCTGCTGGCTATGCTCCCTGTTACGAAGCATTGCTTCCAAAGGAGAAGATGAAACTGGAACCAGTCAAAGAATATAAAAGAGATTTTGAAGGAGTGAGGGATTTGTTGGGTACAACACAATTTCTCTCACAAGCTTCTTTTATCCCTTGTCCGATAGACACCAGCCAGGTATGTGCAGTTTGCAATAATGGGACCCATAACATATATATGTTCAAAATTTAAATTCACAATATAAAATCTTCCCTCTTTCTTAGCAATTCCTCTATTGTGTGTTGTGATGTACTAACTGAACTAGATGATCTTGGATTTACAAGGTATGGTAACTGGAACCTCTCTTTACTTCTGGAATTGTTATGCTCTTTTTATAGATTGCACTTCCTTTTCATCTTGAAAAGATCAGGGACAAACTAGCTGAAAATATCCATGAACTGTGGGGAATGAATAAAATAGAACTGGGCTGGACATATGGCAAGGTACGTTTGGAATGACCTGTCTGGGTACAGTCACCTGTTTTAGTTTCATTCTCCTACCAGCCCAAACCTGGACTTGGAAGTTGAACAGGGCAGTGATGGCCTACATGTTGCCAACAACAGGTGACCATGTGAGCTTGAAGGAGATACTGGTATTAACTTTTTGGTGACTTTTGTAAACATTCAAATTACTCAAATTCCTTGGTTTTGTTGTTTCATTAGTTATGGAGGAGTACTTACAGTGTGCTTTATAAATGAATCGTGGAAAAAGTAGATTTATATAGTTATTAGTAGCTGTCATTGAAGATAGATAAATGGTATTGCTTATATTATATTCATTACTGCATAGAATTTACTGGGTTTTTACTGTGATTCTTGTTTCTATCAGGAAAGTACTCTTTTCTGTTACTCTTTTGCAGATACGGGATGATAATAAAAGGCATCATCCTTGTCTTGTGGAATTCTCAAAACTACCTGAGACAGAGAAGAATTATAATCTCCAAATGTCAACTGAAACCCTCAAGTGAGAGTTAAATAGAAAAGAAAATAATGTTTTAAAATTTTATTTTTAATCAAGTGCATCATACAATTGTAATATATAAAAACCATTCAAATATCTCATTCAAAGATATTCTGGTAACTTTGCTAGAAGTCCTAGGAACCCAATCAGACTGATGTAGAAAAACTTTGTCTCTACAGAGAGACAAAGAAAAAAACACTTCCAAATCCTGTTGGTTTTTATGAAGTGGTAGAAATCTCAAGCCATAGATTTGTGCCTTTTTAGTCTTTGAAGGGCTTATTTATTAGGTCTGATAAATTAAAATATTTGGGTTTTTAAATACCATTACTTTCATGTTTTTAAAATCTAATTTCTTCTGTGTATTTCTACAATGGATGAGAACAATAATACTGTGTTTCACTAATGCCATTTTTATGCCAGAACCCTTTTGGCCCTTGGATGTCACATTGTTCATGCTCATCCAGCAGCTGAGGAAGATCTTAAAAAAGTCAAACTGCCTAAAAAGTATGTACCTTATGGTAACAGTTACATATTGTAGTATTTATTATAAATATAAAATATTTTAAGTTCGTTTAAAGAGTACTTGATACGATCCCCATACCTGGTAAGGTCTTACAAATCTCTGGTTAGGCCATTACCTTGCCTGTGATGATATTGGAATGTGAATACTGCTGTGCTGCATCACCTCCTGAAGTGGTTCAGAGACAGAAACAGTCACATACTTAAACCACAGGCAGCTGTAGTGGTGTTACATCACCCTAGAACAGAGACTCCAAAGTTAAATACAACACTACAGTGTTTTTCTGTCTCATAGTAAAGAACAGTCTATTCATATGATGGTAAAAGTACTTTCTTGAGAGAGGGTTTACCACGTACCATAGGAGACAGAAACAGCAATTTGGATACTTGCCATTTCACATCAGTTTATCAACCAACCAGATGTCTTTTTTTCCTGAAAAAAATTTATCCATGAGAAACAAAGTTAGTTGTTTAGAGTGAGCAGTAAAATATGATATGAGAGATAGTAATTTTGATCCAGTTGATGGCATTAATTAAAAAAAGGAATAAAGATCTATTCTGAAGGTTCGTACTGCAGACAGTCTATCATAATACTGGCTTAATATTATTGTCTTGTTAAAATACCTATTGTCTATATGAAACATCCTAATTAACGGAAACGATCTGATTTGAGCAAAAGAGAGTCTGTGTGTGTCTAAAAGGGCAGGTAGTCCTTATACAGTATGGAAGGATGGAAGAAGATAATAGCTACTGCTGAAAAATTACTAAGCTTTTTAGTCAGTGAAAAAGTGGTAAGAACAATAGTTAAAAATTTTTGTTCTGTTGGAAAAAATGGTAATGCAGTCCTTACAGAATAGTGTATTAAAATACCATACTTAATAGTACATAAAAGAGTTTCATATCATAGGAAGTCATCGTACTGGCCTTTAAAATAAAAATTGCTTGAAGTGTTTAAGTGACAAATATAATATATATATATATATGTATATAAAGTAGTCATTCAATAACAAATCTGTTGCTTTTCAGCAACCATTTAGGCATATAAATATGGATCAGAGTCACATTTAATTAGCTATTGTGCAAGTAGAAAGTAAATGAGATGGTCTGCTGGAATCCAGTTTGTATCCTAGTGAATGACCAAATGCAATACAGTATTTTTGCAAAGAAACAGGAGGGTAGGAGATTAAAAAGTGAAGAAAGTGATTTCCACCCTATGAAGGCCTCACAGAAAGATTTAAATACCATAACTCGGATATCTTGACTCACTCTTTTGCTTTATTGACTTACAGTTACATGATGTCAAATGGATATAAACCTGCCCCTCTTGATCTTTCTGAAGTGAAATTGTTACCCTCTCAAGAATTTCTAGTTGACAAGCTAGCAGAAAATGCCCATAATGTCTGGGCAAAAGACAGAATAAAGCAAGGATGGACCTATGGCATTCAGCAGGTAAGAACTTTTTTACATGCATTTGGAATAAGTAAGAATGTGAGATTTTTGTATTCGAGAACATCATTTGGGAGGGAGTGTTAGTTAAGATGATAAATACTGAATGTCTTGTAATATCTGGAAAAGTAAGAGGGAGTGGGAACAGGGAAAGAAGCCCTGCCTATAAAAGCCTGAGTAGTTTGTCAAACCTGTATGGTTGCAGCTGCTGGATCTATGAAAATATATTTCCATCCTTCTCTTTCATTCTTATCTTTAGGTTTTTAGTGTTATTAACAGATGATTAATTGAGCTTGCATTCATGAATTAATTGCATTCATAGAACTCTTCATCAATGCTCTTTCTCTTGTGTAATCTTTACGTGATTCCAAAATGCACTCTGTCTCATTATACAAAGTCTTTGTGATGGCTAAACAGACTTTTCTTCTTGTGTTTTGTAATCCCTTTCAGGACCTTAAGAACAAACGTAATCCTCGGCTAGTGCCGTATGCATTATTAGATGAACGTACTAAAAAATCAAACAGAGACAGCCTCCGTGAAGCCGTTAGAACATTTGCAGGCTATGGTTATAGTATTGAGCCACCTGACCAGGAGATAGGTATGTATTTTCAATAAGAATCATGGTCTTTTTTTATTACATTTATAGTTTCCTTTTACCATTAAAAGTGGGGTTTTTACTATGTTTATTTTTTCAGCTGACCAGACAGTGGAAAAAGTCAGCATTGACAAGATACGATTTTTCAGAGTAGAACAATCCTATGCAGTGAAGTCTGGAAGGTGGTACTTTGAGTTTGAAGCTGTGACAGGTGGAGATATGCGTGTTGGCTGGGCCAGGCCAGGCTGTCGACCTGACATAGAGTTGGGAGCTGATGACCAAGCATTTGTATTTGAAGGAAGCAAAGTCAGTACATCTTTACCTCTTTTGATCTACTTACAGGCTAGGCAGTTCTGGTCATGAGATTATGCTGACAAAGAAGTGTTGGTTGATATTTATCTTCCTAGGCTATACCCAACTAAGTGCAGAAGTCTTTCATAATTATGAACAAGATAGAGCATTCACTTCCAATTTTTTCTAAGTGGTGTTTTATAAAAATCAGAAAAACATTCTTCATTAACTGAGAGAACCACATTTCTGTTTCCCTTTCTCTGTCTTTTCTACTTTCTGCATGTCCTTTCTTCCCAATCTTGACTCCTAAAGGACCAGAAGGATAATATTGACCTGTGTGTAAGAAGTTGAATCCAGTGAACAGTAGTTATCAGGTTCCAAACTGCTGAAGTTAGGGTGCCTTGGTTGCTCTATGTCTCTTATCTCTAAGGCAAAAGTCGTGTTCAGTACTGTTTGCAAATTACGGTGAGATCTTAGAAAATAAAATATTTGGGTTTCTTTCTTTATTTTATATTTAATTTTTAATTTCAGCACTGTGTTTATTTATTTGCTTTTCCATTTAGGGCCAGTGTTGGCATCAAGGGAGTGGATTTTTTGGACGAAGCTGGCAACCAGGAGATGTGGTTGGTTGTATGATAAACTTGGATGACAAGTCAATCATCTTTACTCTGAATGGAGAGTTGCTTATAACCAGTAAAGGTTCAGAACTTGCATTTGCTGACTTTGGAATAGAAAATGGTAACCTCCCTTTTAAAGTCACATGATTATTAGAAGACAAAACAATGCAGCAAACACAAAAAACCGATCTGTCATAATGACTCAGTAAGCTAAGAAATCATATTTCACTGATGTGAGCCTTCAGACTGTGCTATACATTAACTTCATAAAAACCTGTTTTGAGAGTGCTTATGTGGCACACATTGAATTTCTTTTTTCCTTTAAGCACATTAATGGGGTTTCAGCAGACAGAGTTGATAAATTTTCTCACTGTTGCTAGGCTTTCTCTCAGGACTTCAGTGCTAAGAAGAAGTGGTAATAATAAGCATCCTGAAAAATTTTCAAAACCTGAAAATGTAGTCTCTGATAATCTCACTGGAGCATAAATGTACTATGTTCGTGTCTGGGAAGGAAAAAATTAGTACTGTGTGCTGAGAGTCTACATCAAAAGAACAGATCTTTGCAACATAACTTGAGTCTAATTTGTATTTTTTTTATCTGTCCTATTCATGACTTATTGGAATTTCCCATTTTCCTGGGATATTTTTCCTCCTCTGTTTTTGGCCTTTTCTTTTTCAAAAAGTAGTATCTACATGATTGTAGTAGAAGAGTTAGAGAATAATTTGAAACTGTTTTGCTTTATGTTTTCACTAACATTTTCTTTGTATCTCCTCTAGCCAGTAATAGCTTCATACCTGTTAGTACTTGCCAGAAAACTTTCCAGTTCCTCACTGCCCTTCTTTGATCTTACCATTGATAGAGTTTTGATAAAGGTAGAGAATGAGGGACTGCCTTTACAAAGCTGTTCTGAAGTCTTAAAGTCTAGGAGAGAAAATCTCTCCTTTAGAGGTTGAACTGTTGCCTTTTCCCTATCTTGCTCCAACTTCTGTTTCTTGGGCAATGGTGAAATAAGTCAACAGCCTTTCATCCCTGTCTAAAGATATATGGAGATCAAAAAGTTGAGTCATAAAAATTGCTAGCATTAAAGGAGTGTGTATTTGTCCATTGTGAATGATGGAGGAATGGCAAAAAAAAATTTGTAGCTACTGATGATAAAGCAATTTTTAAACAAATGTATTGAGATACCTGAAGCTCATCTCGAAGTCCTTTTGAAAATTTGGCCCTCAGAGAGCATACTTAACTTTTGTTAATAACTTTGATCTAGTCAAGGTTGGCTTCCAGTGCCCAGCTGGTTGCATAAAGCCATGTTTATTACTCTAAAAATGAGAAAGATAACAAATTAAATGGGATAGTGTCTAAGTTTTCAGGGGATTTGGTAGCAATTATATGTTAGTATTTAAGGTGGCTTTAAATCCTTGCTAATGTCATCACTTCATATGCGTTACTTGTAGGAGCTAAAGTTTAGTTCACATGAAATGGATTGAAAATAAAGAATGCCCGGTTTTAAACTAAATGGTTTTAAAATAAGTTGCTGTTGAGTTTTATTTGGTTTTTTTTGTTGTTGTTTCTTTAGGTTTTGTTCCAATTTGTGCACTGGGCCTATCTCAGATTGGCCGCATGAACCTTGGAATGGATGCCAGTACATTCAAGTTTTATACAATGTGTGGCCTCCAAGAAGGTTTTGAACCTTTTGCTGTTAACATGAACCGAGATGTTGCTATGTGGTTTAGTAAACGCTTACCAACATTTGTCAATGTGCCAAAAAATCATCCTCACATTAAGGTAACGTTACATGGCAGGGAGACACCTGTTCAATGACTGTTTGTTTAGCAAGCTGAGACATTAAACCCTTACTAATACTTACTGTCATCAGATAGTTTGTCATATAACTCTATTAAGTCACTCTTAGATAATTCCAGATGATCTTGTCTATCTTCAGTTTCATTTATGGTATTATGGATTCTTATGGCTATACCTATCTGGTTTATTATGTGACTTACTAATTTATGTTGTGGTTAGCTACTGGAAAGATGTTAGTTATGGGGATTTTTTATCTTCTGTCTTACATGTGCTTTCACTTTTTAAACCTTCTCTACTATACACTTTTCTTAAATATCTGAAAATTGTTCATCTGAAGTCTGAGGACATTTAAGTGTACCTCTGGTGTTGCAGATTGTTTCTTTCATTATGATGCACCAGTGATAGGAATTCCAAAATTACCTAACTACTCTGTCCTAGAGCAGAATAATATTTTCTGTCTTTTCTATGAAATGTTCCCAATTAATATATTCCAAAATGATAAGTTTGTACTCCTGAGGAGATTTTTTACTATAATCTCTCTAGGCCATTTACTTTAATTTAGGTTTAGCCAATAATTCTCTAATGCTTGTCTCTGAATATTTCCTTCTTAAGCAAAATAAATGTCACTAAATTCCAATTAAATTATCTCAGCATTTTTTTCATTTTATCAGGATTATTTCATCACTATTCCTGTCTTTAAAAGTTTTTTAAATGTTCCTATCACTGAGTTTGAAAACGTATTCATTTTTCAGCACCAGGGAAAGTAGTATCAGACCCGGAGTCCATAATGAACCTCTGAACAATTCTAATTGATATTTCTTCTCATTGTTGTAGAAAATTACTGGTTCTTTTGATGAAGTTTTTCCATGACTTGTGTACTCAAAGTGAATTAGTTTAATTAAATTCATACTTTTTTTTCTTTTACTCCCGTATGGAACATCTTAAAGATATTTACTGTAGTCAGGATATACTGAATCTGTTGCTTCCCTTGCTCTTCAGGTTAAAGTCAATGTCAGAGAACAGAAAGCTGCATAGTTTTGAAGATAATTAATTATGAAAAATTTAAGAAGGCTCTTTTGATTTTCTCATCCTCTAATTGCTTAATGGAAGTTTACAGCATTTTTTGGATAGTATTATTTTAAAATATTTCTTTTATTTTTAGATATGGAGAATTGATGGAACCATTGAGAGTCCACCTCGGTTAAAAGTTACTCACAAAACATTTGGCACACAGAACAGCAATTCAGACATGATATATTGTCGTTTGAGTATGCCTATTGAATTCCACTCATCATTCAACTTTGGCATGGGTGTGGAAAATGCCTCATCTGATGTTTTCCAAAAACGGTTAGACTTGTGTTTGTTTATCCTATATCATGCTTTCAGCATAAAAGTACTATGTTATATTATTCTTTATTATTCTACACTCAAAATTTTCTACTTGTTCTTGCACTTAGCACAGTTTGCCATAAAATGCATGTTACTCAGATTTTTTTTATTCTTGATGGTTTTATCACCCACCTTTGCTGCAGAATGCTGTGCCCAGACAAGAAAGAGCCTTTTCTAAAGAGGTAGTTTTAGCAAAGGTTTATAGACCTTTGCTAAGCAGCCCCATTCTTTCTAAATTATTATGGTTTGCAAAAGCTATGCTGGAAAACCAGCTCAGAGACTTTTGCCCACTGGATTATTGCTCATCAACATTATTGTTCAAGAGTTCCTTGTTACTTGAGAAGTGCCTAATTCATTAAAAGGAAGAACATTGTGTATTTTTAAAGGTTTTTAAAGATACCAGGTATTACTGGGTCCAACACCTTTCACAGTTACCTCTATCTTTATTTAACTGTATTTATTTAACTGTAAATCTCCCTCCTCCCACTCTCTACCTTAACTGCAATCAATTATTTTACT
Organism: Drymodes brunneopygia; assembly: GCA_013400955.1. Lineage (NCBI taxonomy): Eukaryota > Metazoa > Chordata > Aves > Passeriformes > Petroicidae > Drymodes > Drymodes brunneopygia. Next base: position 7,409 of record VZTZ01029580.1, on the reverse strand, counting down.
TGTATATTTGTATCCTGTACAGTCTTTGCTAATGCATACACAGTACAAAGCAAACATGTAAGTACATGTAGCCTAAGAACGTCTAATTTTTTTTACTACCCTACTACTTTTTTTTTTTTTTAACTTATTTACTGATTTTCCTTTATCTGTAGAAAGCACAGCCAAGAAATTGCTCCTCCTTCTACTACGGTAAGTAAATACGTTGAGATGCTTAGTTCTTCTAATGTTTTGAAGTAGATTTATTTGTGACAGCATGTTCATTAGAAATTGTTCCTTTGAAAGAAGCCTTTTAAATAATAATCTATGATATAACACTGTTTATAAATAATGATGTCCAGACTTGCATGACTTACAGCTTGTGTAAACATAAACCCACCAACTTAAAACACTAGTCTGTTTTTTTAATTTATGAGTATTTTAAATGACTTATTAGAAGAATGTGAATTACTATTATTAAAGTTTGATGCATCAGGGAGGGTTTTTTTAAATCACTATTTGAGTATTCCATGATAAAATACTTTAGATTTCTATTGCTAATATGCTCTTTTCATCCTTACAGTATTTTTACTCACTACGGATATTTGCTGGCCAAGACCCATCCTCTGTCTGGGTTGGCTGGGTAACACCAGACTACCATTTTTACAGTGAGAATTTTGACCTAAATAAAAATTGTACAGTGACAGTTACTTTAGGCGATGAAAGAGGCAGAGTTCATGAAAGGTATGGAATTATTTACCCCTTATTAAAGTTTATATTTTAATACTGTTGTTTAAAAGTCAGATATTCGCAAGCTTGATGATATTTTAAATGTTAATTTAAACTAATAAGAAAACTGATTGTGGAGTATGAGTTTTCTGTGCTCATTTATATATGAATGTGTTTTAAGTCGACATATTAAAGTGAATTTATCATTAATGTTGTGATGAAAAGAATATGTATTTTGGAAAGAATTTTAAATGAAAGATGCTCCTTTCATTTCATATCTATATTTACTCCCTGTGGTTGAATTTGTTTGTTATACTGTAACTTACAAGTGCACACAGAAGCCTGTGAAATTTTTTCATAACTATAAAAAAGGGGGGGGAAAACGTCTGGTCCCTTATCCACGATGATGACAATACATTACAAAATAATGGTTTGTTATCGAGTGAGCAAACTAATAGCATAACAAGCAGCACCAAGTTCAGTGCCACCTATGCTTTGTTCTTACTGTTCTTTTAGTGTGAAGCGCAGCAACTGCTACATGGTTTGGGGAGGAGATGTAATTGCTAATTCCCAGCGATCAGGTCGCAGCAATGTTGATATAGAAATTGGATGCTTTGTTGACCTGGCTACTGGAATGGTGTCTTTCACAGCCAATGGAAGAGAGCTTGGCACTTGTTATCAGGTATTAGCAGATTTTCAGGGAGCTATCTAGTAAGCTGCTTGTTTTGATGCTAGTTCTCCTTTTCAGAAATCTAACTGGACACCGTTTGTGTGATGATAACCTGTTCTCCTATGTCGTTCTCGTTTTTCCCTCTTTTTCTCACTCTCTTGTAAGACTGTGTTTTATGAATTGTTTCAATATGTTCAGATAAATATTTTTATTTTTTATATTCAGTTTGTGTGGTTCAGAATCTTGATTAATAATGTTAATTTTTAAAATATTTTTTTTCAACTGAATCTGTCATACAACGAAGAGGAAATAAATATTTAAACTAGCAGAAGGTCAAAAGTGGACTTTAGATATAGTAATTTTTTTATGAATTGAGAAGGAAAATTTAGTTCATTATTACCAGGGTTTATGTCTTTTGCAGATAGCTGTGGTTTGAAGACCTTGTGATTTAATAAGTTTCAAAACCTAAAATTCTAATATGCATTAATGCACAAAGCCAAAATATGCGGGGTGGGCCCTAAATGCTATTAATATCTAAAAATGTGGTGTCATTATGCAAATAGATCAGTGATTGACAGAAGTTTTCAGCACCAGATTGTTGAGATTTCCTCTTAGTAAGGTGAATCGTCTGTAGTAAAGCACCCACTGTGGAAGAGGTTGTCCAGTGTTAGCAACAATTCATTGTCTTCGTCTCTGTCACCCCCTCAAGTCTGTAATACAGACAAAACTGAAATGTTATTTAATTAAATTTAATGGAACCTTTATACTGACTCCATTGAAAAGGAATGTGGCAGGGTTGCACACAGCCTGTAAATGGGAGTGGGAGGTTATCTAGTAATTGTGATTTTGGAATATTTTGTAATAGTGATCAGTAACTTCAGTACCATGCTGGGAGAATATTGAAAGTCAACACCCTGGGAAAAGAAAACTGGTGATTAAAGTGTTTAAGCCCTGCTTTGTTGTTTTCTTAACTAGATACAAATCACTATGAAAGCTTCTGAGCAAATCCATGAAACTTTGGTGTGTTTCTTTGTAGTGGGTTTTTGTGGTTTTTTTTTTTCATGGACAGCCTTTAGCTGTTCTGCTTGTATTGCAAGGAGATGTATGAAAAGACAGATGTGGAAGATGCATGTTATTGAATTTAATGTAAATAACACTTTCACGTTTTTCCTTATATGACTTGCAATTAATATAACCACGTTCTCTGTACTAAATTTGAAACTATCTCAGAAAATGCCATTGTTTCTCCTCTGTTTCTTCTCTTTTTCATGGAAAAATACCTGAAGTTGTTTTGGGAAATATTTTTTCATCAAACCTGTTAGCACCTGGTCTGCTGAAAAATGAGAATATCCAGTATTTTCTATAGATGTAAAATGGTATAATCCAACGGGATTTTTACAACTAAGGGTGAAATGTTTTTCAATTTTTGCTTAATTTGAGTAATTTAAATTTTTCTCTTTTTTTGAAGGAAATGAAAATAGTATTATGTAGTTTTCATTTCCCTGTCTTGAGTATTTTTACAGCAAAGTAAGACCTTTAAATATATTTTAATAAATCAAATCTCTCTCTCTCTCAAATTGCCGCAAATAATTGATATTTGTCTGGTCTAGGTAATTATTCCAGTCTTATGAGAGTTTGCATGCACTTTTCAGTTTTCTTAACTGAAATAGAAAGACAATACTTTTATGCTGTTTTCATTTTTAAACACCCACAGGTCAACATATTTAAGAGAGGAAATGAATTTTTCTGTAGTTCTTGATCTAACTATTGAATACCATGGTGATATTCAGAAAAAAACCCAATACACCAAGCAGAAGAGAATGCCTTTTTTTCCTGCATTTGGGGTTGTGTTTCTTTTAAGTTATCAAAAAGTTTGAAATGTATGTACTTAGCCCTGTATTATTTTGTCTATGCCCATAGTCATAGTTTTGAGAAAACAGTTTTTGATAGATTGTTGTCAAAGTTAGGAGTTGTACTCCTTCACAGCATAAGTATTGTAGTTGTGCTTATTATGTACAATGTTTTACATGATACACAAAATGTGATTAATAATTAAACGTGATTAATATATCTGATTGAAATTCTGGAACTTTGACTAATTGTATAGATGTACTTTTTTCAGTCATCCTGGAGTACTGAATTTTTGAAAATAATACACTATTCCATAATTATATTTTTAATTCTTTATTTCATGGCAATGGTGGTGGGTAATCTTGTTCAGTATTCTTCAGAATAAACTGGTCTTCTTCCTCTGACATACATTTTGAATCTAGCTATAATGCGGAAAAAAATAACATAGCTGTCATAAAAGTCCCAAACACAACCAGAAATTTTGAAACTACAGCACTGTGATTCCCTATGATTTTATAGTTCGAGACCAATACTAAGCCTGAAATAACTGGAGACCAATGCTAAGCCTGAAAATAAAGAGCTCTTTAAAAAAAAAATTCTACTTTTAGAATATGGATTAGAAAATCACTAATCTTAATAGGAAACAAAGATTGGTGCTATCCTGATCACATGATGTGCTCTCACCCTCCAGAATGAGTTGTTGAATATGGATGTTTTTGAGCAGAAACTACACTGTGTTACCAAAGTTCCTTCTATAGGTGTTGAGAGCACTTAATGTTACGGAAACACCTGTCTGAAAATCAGGTAGTCCTATAAAGATAACTGCAAATGCTTTACTATATTATAGGCAGACACTATTCAACACTTTATTTAGTAAAGTTGGATAATGAAGTGTAAGGTATACAGTACTGATTTTATGTCATATTCAAGAAGATGATTATTTTTCCATTTTTAATTTTTTAAAACTTTTAATTTCATTTCACTTCTAGGTTGAACCAAACACAAAGCTTTTTCCAGCAACTTTTTTACAGCCTACGAGCACTAACTTGATTCAGTTTGAACTTGGTAAAATAAAGGTACGAAGCATTTTTATATTGTATAGAAAGACAATCTTTATGTAAATGTGCTCTTTTAAATCTGTTTATTTCCATGCAAATTCCTGCTCAGCTAAATTTTTTTAGGAAGGTTGGATCAATGGCATGACTTGCAATTTGACTTCTACATTTATTTCTGTAAATATTGTTATTATCATATGCAGTTTATTATATGCAGTATTATATGCAGATTATCTGGATTTGTCAGAATAAACTCATATTATTTGAAGATAACATCATTAATGTTGCGGGGTTTTAATGGATTTTTTTTATTGTTATAACTTCTACCTTTCTATGATTTCCTTGTATTTACAAGTTATACATCTTTTTGATGTTATGGGTTTATTCCCAATTACATGTTTCAAAAATAATTAATACACTTATTTGTTTCAGAATACCATGCCTTTATCAGCAGCAATTTTTAAAAGTGAAGAAAGAAATCCCATTCCTCAGTGTCCCCCTCGCCTTGATGTGCAAACCATCACGCCTGTGTTATGGAGCCGGATGCCAAACAGCTTTCTGAGAGTAGAAACGGAGCGCGTCAGTGAACGTCATGGCTGGGTGGTGCAGTGCTTGGAACCTCTGCAAATGATGGCACTTCATATCCCAGAAGAAAACAGGTACATTTGTAATGAACTAAACATACTCAAAAAAAGATGTCACAGTGTTAAATAAACCTGCCTTGTTGAATATTCACCCTATAGTTGTTGAGAATTTCTGATGTTATCTGATATCATAGCAGATATTANAATGATACAAAACTCAATTGTATTTAATATTAATAAAATTGAATTTGAGGAAAGAGTGAGAAATGCTGTGTTTTGTGGAAGCAATGAACCAGTAATCCTGAGTAAACTAGAAAGGCACTGTTTAGTAGAGGTAGTCATGCAGATTTTCAGCATGCCTAATACACCTATTATAAAAACAAGTTCTAATTTATGATAGATTCCAAAGAAGCATCTCCATCTTAGATTTTGGTGGTTTTTTCCCTATGGAGTACTAATTTTAAACAATCTCAACAAATGATTTCCACGATTTACTTTGCACATACTAAGGTTAGTTATTATCAACTTTTATATTAGTGGTTTGAAGAGGAGGTGACTGAAATGTTCAGAGATTATGAAGCTCTCCTTTTTCAAAGGCTTTATTCATGGAATTGACTGGTGTTTTGTTTCTTTATTTCATAACAGATGTGTTGATATTTTGGAACTATGTGAACAAGAAGATTTGATGATGTTTCACTATCACACTTTAAAACTCTATAGCTCAGTTAGTGCTCTAGGTAACACTAGAGTTGCTTATGCACTTTGTAGCCATGTGGACGTATCTCAGCTATTTTATACGATAGATAATCAGTACTTACCTGGACTTCTGCGTTCTGGATTCTACGACTTGCTCATTAGTATTCACTTGGAGCATGCCAAGCAAGCCAAGCTCATGATGAGCAATGAATTCATCATTCCAGTTACAGACGAAACTCGAACTATTAAATTGTATCCCGATGAAACAAAGAAGCATGGTTTACCTGGAGTAGGGCTTAGCACTTGTCTTAAACCAGACTTTAATTTTTCTACTCCATGTTTTATTGCGACCACTGAAGATCATCAGACATCCATCCCAGAGATACCCCTGGAGATACTTAAATCCAAGGCCATAAGTATGTTAACAGAGGCAGTGCAGTGTAGTGGGAGTCACATACGAGACCCTGTTGGAGGACAGGTTGCATTCCAATTCGTTCCTGTTCTGAAACTGATAGCAACACTGCTCATAATGGGTGTTTTTGATGATGATGATGTGAAGCAGGTGTTACTCCTCATTGATCCCACTGTGTTTGGAGAACACAAGGAAGAAACAGAAGAGAGGACAGAGAAGGAAGAAGTAACACAAGTTGAAGAAAAAGCTGTAGAAGCTGGGGAGAAAGCAATCAAACAAACAAAAGCTCCTGCAAAGGGCTTGTTGCAGACAAGATTACCAGAATCTGTTAAGCTTCAGGTGACCATTTATTATAAATATGTTACTTATATTCTGCTCTTGATGAAAAAAAAGATTGCACTTTTTGTCTGTTCTCTGGTTAATAAGATTTGAAATTCTGAAGGTCTTTAATTCTACTTTGCCTTAAAACCTCAAACTCATAAAAAAATAATTGATGATGATGCAGTTCTTTCTGTGTGTATCTACACTCAAAATAGATAGGTGAATACATACTGATTTCATTAAAATGGAAGGATTAGACCAGGTGATCTTTAAAGGACCCTTCCAAGCCACACTAGTGTGATTTCTAGACATTCTGAGTGCATGGAGTGAAAGATTGTGAGTGCAATATTATATTATCAATAAGATAATGAAAGTACAGTTTTGTTACCTTCACAGTGTTAAAACAAAAATAGGGGAAAAATGTGTCTCATTTTTACAGTCTGATGCAGTGTATAGTATGTACTCAATTTCTTCAAGAGTTTGTAAAGCTATTGAGATTAAGTCTATTTTCTCTACCCTAGATGTGTCATTTACTCAATTATTTTTGTGACTGTGAACTACAACATAGAGTGGAAGCAATTGTATCATTTGCAGACCGTTACGTATCAAAATTGCAGTATAACCAGAAATACAGGTACAATGAGCTCATGCAAGCCTTGAACATGTCTGCTGCATTGACTGCCAAGAAGACTAAAGAATTTCGGTCTCCTCCTCAAGAACAGGTAATATTAAAAAAAGAGATTGAATTAAAGATTAAAAAAACTCTTTATGATGACAAAATAAAGTCCTGACTCACTGGAGAACCAAAATGAATTTGAAAATAAATTTATTCAGTACTGCAAAATACTGAATGTCAGAATGCTGAAACTTGTGTTCTGGAACTTAAGCTGTAAACCGAAGTTATAAACAGGTAAATACGGCTGTATATTAGAACATGTCTTAGGCTGTGTCAATGTTTTAACTATGTTTTAAATCCCTTAAAGATTAATATGTTGCTGAATTTTCAACTGGGAGAGGATTGTCCCTGTCCAGACGAGGTTCGGGAAGAATTATATGAATTTCATGATGATCTTCTAATTCACTGTGGTGAGTGGCAAAGTTTTGATACAAGTTTT